>JAPYZH010000684.1:0-80210 GCA_030523085.1 Meteorus colon | reverse complement strand
CGATTCCAGCACCATATAAAATCCCTTCTGAATGCTCGTACTCCTCGGCTTGTTCACTCTTTTGATTTTTTCGACTATACAGGTATATATAATTCGGAGGAAGGTCGGAACAGCTGCCTCGCTCCGAACAATACATCTATTGACGAAGCGAGCGAGCGAGCGAACGGGCGAACCACTCTCTACCTGCTAAATCGGCTGTAGAAGCCAGAATATTGCAAATATCCTCACGAAAATTTTACAGTATATTCTCGAAATACTATGCTTTCGAAATATCAAATAAAAAAAATTTTGATATTTTTAAAATTCTAGACCACCGGTTGCCCTTAATATTGAGGAACCATTTCTTTTTTAAAAATCATCATTCCTTTTTCAGTTCGATATAAAAATAAAAATTTTTTATTTTATTTGATTTTTCATTGTTTATTTGATAAACGATTTGTTATAAATAAATTAAATTTTACCTCATATTTTTTTTTTCTCATACTACTTACTCCAATTAAAACAGCCATGACTTTTTCTCGAAAAACATATTTTTCATATTTGTTTTTGCATATTCAAATATCTGCTCTGCAATTTCACCATTATTACCTAGTTTTTCACCCTCCAAATTATTATAATTAATAAACTAATGGAGATACGATCAGAGTACTTGCGACTTATTTATTCTCCATTAGTTAAAGAACAAATTTTGCTTAAGAGCAAAGTTGTTACCAATGTATTTGTCACATTTCTTTCAATTGTTCGTAAAAATCCTTGAATAAAATTTTTTTTTTTGCTATCATTTTTGAATATCTCATCGACTATTGAAAATATGACTATATCACGTAAGTAATGTACCATTCATTGTTCATAAATATACATTTTCATCCTTCAGGCTTTAATCCCAATTTATTTATAAATTTCATATTGAATAGGTTTTAATAATTTTTATAACTGTGTTCGAAGTAGGCGTGGTTTGCGCAAGCCGGAGCACCCGTTTTCGGCCGTACTTTGACTCCACTGAGAAAATTATTAATATTAGTCTTACAATTCCGGGAATCGAGACTTTTCTAGGAAATTTTCTCTTCTCTTCGAATCTGTCTTTAGATTTGGAAAATCTCAATTAGCTCTCGAAATATTTGCGAAAAACGAAACACCTTTTTTTTTCTAGTTTACTGTTTATAAATATTGCACATTTTCTTTCCGCCACTGGGTTTTCCTCGAAAATAATCTACATGCCATTCCGAATCAAATGACACCTCACTCATATTTTTCCGAGAGTTCTAACAAAAGTTGTCTGAAAAGGCACATGTTGGCTAGACTAGTAGTGAATATCTGAGAATGATACTTACACTTCTATAATCTCCACTGATTGCATTACTTTCGCGATTTTTATCTTAAACATTTATATTTATATTCGCGTTATTGTTACATAATATCCTAACAATTCATTCGTTAATGTTCTTTCTGTTCTTTGATACCCGAAAATGATCACAAATTTGACAATCTATTGAAGTAAATACCACCGTTCTATTCAATATCAATAAAATATTTGCACGAAAAAGCAAAAAAAAAATATTCATTCATTGCACTGATTGTGTTCGGAATCCATAGTTGTTGTTTTATTTATGTCGAATATGCGCGCAATAAAGAACGATCTATGATGCTGCCCTCTGTGCTGAGTTTGATAAAAGCCAGTGCCCATACTGTTCTTCATTTCAAGCTGGTAAGGCCGACCACGATATTGAACAGAGCGCACGCATCTATCTTTCACGGGAAGATGCAGTGAGTAGCGCTGTCTATACTAGTCGATAATGAAGGCGGCTACAAGTGCTACGAAAACACCGCAGACCTCCGTCATATGACAATCCGCAGTTGTCAAATATTTTCCAATCTATTTTCATAAATTATAATAATTTGTATACGAAAGGAATTTTAGCCACCTGCAACTAGTCTCTAATAGAACTTACGAAGAGAACTGAACAATAATATCAACGCGATATTAATGGTGAAATGATATAATTCAGTGAAAATGACACCTAAACGAAAGGTAAAACAAATGAAATATTGTAGACATAGGCAGCAGAGTGAGGTTATGTTTCCTACTCATTGTTTATTTTCGTTTGTTTGCATTCTTTATTGTTGAAAAACAAGTTGTGTATGTTTGAATAAATGTAACACGATTGTCTTTTTTTTCTAGACAACAAGTTCAGAATCTACTTCATCGAGTAGTTCAGGTTCATCATCAACGAGTTCATCAAGTTCTGGTAGTGAATCGAGTTCATCAGATTCCGAAAACACAAGTAGTTCAGCTCACAGTCACAAAGCATCAGATCATGAAAAAAATAAAAAGAAAGTACCAGCACAATCGAGTAAACATGTTAAATCAACGAAATCAGATACGAATAATGCGGCAACATCATCGGAAAATAGTAAAGTCAAAGATAAATCTCAATCAAAATCACGACCAATTGTTTATTCATCAGAATCTGAAGAATCACCAGTGAAATCGAAGTCGTCTGCTAATAAACGAAAACCACCTGCGAAACCGAAAGCCACTGCCACTGTTGCGCCTGTGATAAAAGCTCAAAAATCAGTTGGGAAATCAGTTTCAGCATCACTCAACCACAAAAATGCTCTCGCGTCAAAATTATTACACAATAAACAAACAAAACTGTCTGGTAATTCGACCAATAGTACTAAATTGAATGAGAAAACTAAACCTCCGGTTGAACCCGTACAAAAGAAATTGAAGAAGAAGAGTATATTTAGTCCAGAGAATAGCAGTGAGAGCGATGCACCTTCACCGCCTAAATCAAGTGTCAAAGCGGCAAACACGGTCATGAGAGCAAAACCGCCATCAAAATCCAAAGTTTCTAACGATCAAAAATCTCGACCACCGATAAACCGACCAAGTGAGTAATAACAGAATGAAACAATTTTTAATTATCGAATGAACGACCTAGTAGTCGGACACTGAATCACTAACATCGATTCCATATTCCTAAATGAGAATACTGTCCTAACTCTTTGATTATTCCAAAAAAAAGAATGAATATGTATGGCGAATCTATCACACAAAGATTTTTTTTATATTTTAATACATACAATTTGTTATATTTTCTTCATGGAAATAAAGCCTGTACTGATTTTGGTGTGCTAGGGAATATTTCATATCATACAGAAGCATCTAGATTCACAACCTTTCGATTGGATGCTGAACGAAGGGCAAATGAAAATGCTTGCTGAGGTAAATTTTATACCCTTGGATATGTAGGTTTTCTCTGAAAACGTCTGTTATCCCATTTCTATCTAGGTGATAGCCTTATATCTCTCTACAGTCTCCATCAGAATATGATCTTGGGTAGGAATATATCATTGCAAATTATACACGCCATCCAAAAATCGAGATATTCAATTCGGAAATATATTAAATTGATATAGTTCCAATGTCCGACCACATTACACATCACTATGTATATCTCACTTGAAAAGCAGAAAATATGAAGCATTTATGATTGTTCAATGTTCTAGGTTTAGTGACGAGACAATTACCAAAGTCAGAGAGTTCTGCGAGTTCAAAGAGCTGTTCGGGTGGATCTGGCATTTCAGAATCATCTGCATCAACAGACACAAGTTCCGACTCTGATTCATCTGATAGCATACCAAGTCCGAAGACGACTGCAAAAAGAAAAGATCACGCACACTTGGCATCAGCATCTTCGACATCAACAGCGATAACTAATAATAATTTGAGTACATCGGCAAAACGATCGTCCGTTGCAGTTGCTGCTGTAAAACCACAAAAAAACTCGAAACGACCAGTCATTAAAAGTGAAGATGACGCTACAGACAGTGATAAAGATGATGAAGAGTCAGCAATTGGTCGCACATCGGCCACAACATCGCCCAAAGGAAAAAAAAAGATTCAACCCCGTAAAGGAAGCAAATTAATTTTATCCCAAATGAAGACAATAAGCGACTCAGAATCAGATGGAGCAACAGTTGAAGTTAAAAGAAGTCTGAGTAAGTCACCGGTTAAACGGGCAGCAGTACGTCACACTTCGACAGTAGCAGCAAGAGCGAGTCATGGTGGTATTGTTAGTGGCACACAGAGTAATCGCACGATTCAAAGTGCTATAACGTCACGCTCATCACGAACGAATAAAGATCGTGAATGTCCTTTGGCAGTTTCATGCGATTCTCAGGGTCACCTATCTGGAAAATTCGACACACATTTTACCCTGGAAGCATGTCCACTTTACCATAATACAGCGCCACAGGCTTGTGTGTAAGTTATTCACCTTTTCTTTCTGATGAAAACAGGAAATGAAGAACATTTGGACTCACAATTTTGTCTAAATGAATAAAATAATCGAAAAAACGGTGTTTCAGCTGATATTAAAATATTCAGATGGAGGGTTGGATTGGAAATTCTTTTTTCATCATTATTTCATTTCATTTGAGAAAGTCAGTATTTCGGAGACATCTGAATGAAAAGATCTGGTTGTTAACGAAATTATATTTGAAATAGAATTTGCGTAATCTATCAAAAATTCGCGTATTGCTCACATACTTTGGTCCAAAGTATCCGGAAAAAATGCCATGAATTGTAGGATTCTTATCGATCACGCACACATATCCCGTACTCGAATTCCATAATATTTAATTGCTTCACATTTTCCCAAGAGTAGAGGTGAGGGAATGGGAAATACATGAAAAAAATATCGATTTTATTTCGGGGGATTCGAAGTACTGGCCGATTATTTCTTCAAGTTGAATATCGATGCGGTTTGTTTGTGCAAATCAACAATCGTTTATGTTTTTCATGTATTCAGGGAATTCTATAAAGAGCGCAAGAGAAAGGAAGAAGATCGTAAGCGCGCAGTCGTTAATCCGGGAAAGAAGTCACCGAAGGGTTTGCATCAAACGAATGAACAAAGAAATTACCAGTTGAAAGTGAAAGAATTGAGGGGCAAATGGAAACGACCAAACGGTGATGATAATGAGAGTGATAGCGGTGGGGAACCACCAGGAATCGAAAAAGATCGACAACCACGATTAATAGGTCTTACTTCGGATTATGATTTGAAGTTATTCATGGAAGCGCAAGCTCTTGCTAGTGAAAAAATTGTAAGTATTAACATTCCATTCACATCGCAATTCTTTACTTATTTTCGTATCTGATTATATGCTTCTAATTTCATCTAGGAAAAAGAATTAAAAGAACTGGATTACGACATGGAGGGAAGGAATTGCGGTGGTACGAGAGTCGTAGAAATGGGCAAATGGGAAATGGAAGTTTGGTATCAGAGTCCGTATCCTGAAGAATTCAGTCGTGCACCAAAGCTCTATTTATGTGAATATTGTCTGCGATATGCAAAAAGTCGACAAGTATGGCGACGACATCGTGAAAAATGTATATGGAAGCATCCTCCTGGACATGAAGTGTACAGGTAAATTTTTTTTCAACACGTAAAATTATCAAATTAAGTAGATATTCGCTCGTGAACGACTGAAATACATATCATTTTTATAAAATTTTTTCATATACAAGGACAATCCTGATGAATAAATTATATGGAAATGAAGTTCTGTGCGATGATTCGTTGCATCGATTACTAGGCTGTGATAAAGACAAAAAATATGAAATTTTTTCAAAAATTACATTGCCTTAGGGTATGCTAAGAAATGAATCCCCTGGGTTCCGAAATACCTAAATCGGTAGTAACGGTCAGGATACTTAGTGCAATTTTTCTTATTGTCTGCATATGGCTCATAAACATGAGGTTTTCTGGCTGAATTTCGGGACCCCAAAAAATTACACGGCTGTCTTCATGCAGTAACAATACAGCTTCGAACAGGAATGGAGTGTCGAATGCAAATGTACCAACATAGAAGAAACCGTAGATTATCTTTCTTTTAGTGTCTTTCATTCGTGCTGTGCATGCCCGCGATAAAAATTGTCGGATCATACATAAGAACCAAATTCTCACATAAGAATTGAACTCTATACATTTATACATTTGAATACTAGAAGCGTTATGATTTATACATGAAAATGGAGCATCCTAAAGTTTACAGTTATGCTGTGCCGTAAAACATGTTTTCGAAGTTGTCGAAATTCAAAATATCGGACTGAAAACTCAATTGAAATACTGAATCCCTCTCTGAATAACCATCACTATTATTTTCCGGGACGAATGCAGTGAACAGTACTATGTCCTACTAGACATGCGAACAAATCCTGTGAAAAACATCTCTTAAAAAAACAGAAAAGCTCTAATCAAATTCAAAATCTAAGAGAACTGGCCAATCTACATGAAAAATATAGATTCTACACTACTTTTTGAACAAATTTCTCCCGCATAATCACTTCAACCTAAAATGAGCGAATATCTTTATCTTGGCAAGAACAACACAAATTTCGATATAGAAGACAACAATACTAATTCGTTTTTCGATTTTATATGTTCTTGTCGATAATCAACCAGGAAGGACAAAATAGGTGTGTGGGAAGTTGACGGTAAACGCTACAAGCAATATTGTCAAAATCTCTGTCTTCTAGCAAAATTTTTCCTCGATCACAAAACATTATATTACGATGTTGAGCCATTTTTATTCTACGTAATGACCATCAATGACGCCGAAGGCTGTCATACAGTTGGATACTTTAGCAAGGTAAGCAAACAAATTGTTTTAATATTAAATTGATAAATCGTACATGCATATATATATTCATAATACACTGATGCATACTCGATAACATGAACTTCTTCTATCGATCACGGTTTCGTAAGCCGTTTACTGGTCGGATTATCGGTTACATCAAATGTTCCACCGCCGTTCCGCACCACTGTTGGGGGTGGTGATGATGGTGACTGGGTATAAAAGTATAATGGGGGGTTGGCAGAGGTGAAAGGGTGATGAGGCAAAGGGGTAAAGTCTATTGGTGAATTGAAGCTCACTGCAGGGAGTGGCCCTGCGGTTTGCAGTGTCTCTCTATGGGGATGCTGCGCTATGGTTACCATATGCATGCGCCTTTACCTCAACTAGATTTTCAACATGACAATAATATCGCCACATTATGTGTGCATAATAACATTTATAAACAGAATAAATCTTTGTCATTCCTTAGAGTGAGAAAATACGAATGAATAAATTTGAAAGGTTTTTTGATTCAGTGAACATTCAATGCTGTCGTTGATAGCTTTGCTCCATTCACAATTACAGCCAATGTCCATCTACACCGATTGCGAAATCTCAATCAAGGTCTAATTTATCATGATTGGTCTCTCTATCCATTAGTTATTCACCCACACAGATAACATTTAGCACTTTTCCGATCTATTTCTTCTTCAACTTGATATCAAGTAGATCTTGGGTAAGATGTTCATAATGTCCGCATGAATGTAGTATCATTTATGACACTCTTCCACAGACTGGAATACTTTATAATCTTCCTATGAGCATTCAAGAAAATTACTAGTTTCTCTGTTGAAACAGGGTTGATGAATTCAACTGCAATACCAAACTGTGTTATTGTGGCACCTAATATTCGATCAGACTAATTTGAAAATCTAACTTTACTGTCATATCAGAAAATCAAATAACTTCATAACAATCGTGGATTAGTGCCTAATAAGGAAATGATTTCATGTATTTCTTCTGCAGTATCCCTCAATAGGAATGTAGAACGAAACATAGGAAATTGATATTTCTGGCTCGAATTAAATATTAAGTCGAAATGAGTTATAACAATCTGTTGTTTTTTATATTAATCATAATACTAGTAGCAATGTCAAACTTGTTCAGTTATATGTCATCATCCAGATTACATGCCATGCATCTTCGCTACGAACCTAAATAGATATATAGTCCTACACATGTTTCATATTCGTTGCCATTATCAACATTCGACTATAAACACTCACTGTTGGCCACAAAGCGAGTTACCCCTAGGCACTTCAACTAACTATCTCCCAAATTGTTCCATATAAACAAAGTACAGATTGGCTGAACATTTACACCTGGAATTTTGATGATTACCAATTATTGATCCTCACATATTACCATCAGACTATCATTGCAGATGATAACTATAATTTCGTTGTAGAATACTAATTACTGAGCCCGAACAAGAATATTCATTATTCCCTCGTTAGATGACTACACAGTCCTGATTGTCCTGATGATTTTATCATTAAGCATAATTAATAAAAAAAAAAGAAAAAATTCGGAATACGTTTAAACTTTTCCACAGTGCGGAGAATTCAATTCCGAACCTATAGTAATATTGTTTCTGTTATGAAGCCGATAGAAATTGATAAATGTTAAACACAGATGAAAAAAAGTATCGTAAGAAATCAGTCATCTTAATGGTTTGGCTTTTAACAAGTGGTTTGAAAAGAACACCAAAAAAAAAAAAAAATAAGAAGGCAATCAGGACAGCCTACCTATGCCCTTCGACATTCCTGATGTAGAGCTCCCCGCCGAATAATATGAGTATAATGTAGTGCGTCTCTATGTATTCAGCACAAGGCGAAAAGGGTGTTTCGTATATATATATATATATTTTTTCCTCTGGATTGTTAATATCCCGCAACATCCATATGTATACATACAAATCCATACATGTACACACACGCGTGTGTGTGCTCTTCCCTGCCTTTAGCCAAACTCTGTATAGACAACAAAGTCCTCCTGGCGTCGTGGCGCATGCAACCCTCATCATTTACCGCAGCATCTCGTCGAGTTGAAATCTTTACTATGACCGTTCAACGACCTCTGACCCTGGTCGTCGCATTGACCCTCACTCAAATTTTCTATGAATATTTATTTATTATATTTTTCATCCCTTCATTATGTATGGTTATGAGAGAAGTATGTGTGAAATTAGATAGAGGATGGAAGAATAGAAAATTGAAGATTTTTGCGAGTTTTCAACCAAAATAATCCTATAATTGATGTGTTGACATGACGATAATGTGCAATGATGTAATTTCGAGTTCTTTAAGTGTATGGTTTTGCCATTAACCAGCACTATTATCGATCTGGAGACTATTTTTCGCAGTTGTGTGAAGTGAGATTTGTGCTTCCACTGCGGGCATGAATTGCAAGAGTACGACCAAGATTAAGATATGAAGTATTGAAGTTGAGTAATTTCGTTTCATACGGCGAGGTTTCACGAATATTCATGGGTTATTTCAGTTTTACATGTATTCTCATACAATGAATCACATGCAATAATTCCAAATATCATTTCGAAACTACTTGACAGAAATCGGTTATGATGGAATACAATAGGAATTGATATTGAATATTCATTTGCCCAATTTAAAGAACTGGATGGAATCACAGTGTTGTCTGAGTGTCGTTTTAATGATTATATCTATAGAGAAAATTATTTCTTGTATAAAATGAAGTAAAATTTCAAATAATCGCAGATAAAATTCAGTACACATCAAATACATCAATTTTCATGAACATTTGAACTACGAATAGCCTGAACCAAAATCAATAATTTCGATCCAGAAAATGTTATATTCCGAATGCAAAACTATTGATTTATTTGCAGCCGACGAGAAATGGTTCAGAATTCCCATCCTCCATATAATTTTACCTCATTCCAAACATAGATTGGACTATAATTTTCATCATAAGATGCATTTTCGTTCTAAAAATCACCAAATAAACAAAATCAACAAATGATAACAAGAAAATTCGGTTGAAGAATACATCCAACTGAAATACGCATAGGAAAGATGTTGAAAATATTTCCAACTTTGATTTTTATCGTACTGTATTTCCACGGTTTAGGTTTATAATCAACATTGAAAGACGAAGTCTATTCCAATATGAATTGATGTTTTGCCTACAATTAGTTAGTACGAAATGAGTTGTTCATAGTTGGAGAATCTTCTTTGAGCCACCCAAACCATATCAAAGGTTCTTTTGATAGCAACAAAATTAGGTGCATTTGTTTTTCATTCATCCTCTCTATCTTTGAGGGGGTGATGTACCGCATAATGCGAGTCATTATCGGATTCAAATCAAGGTCAGACGTTTTTCATGCTAATGTTACACTTTGGTTTATATCGCTAAGCATGTGGGCAATACGCAATTTTGAGGATGTACAAAAGAATATGAATGAGATGTCGCACGCACTTATTTCTTTACTGAAAATACTTACACAATAATGAATCTGAATGGTCATAATTGTGGAAGTAGAATGAAACCTACGATTTGTCGAGCGATTTGGGATTATTTCCAATTCCACTTGAACATTGAGGATTTGGATTGAATTAAATGGATGAAACTTGATTAGAATGCTGTTTTATTTCTGGATGTCCATTATTGACAAGGGAGTTGTCCATATCGTTGACATGAGGGTTGCCCAACTGCCACCATATCCCGATCACGCCTTTCTATACTTTCATCTTCGCACTATGCTGCAGCGCCCATTTCCTGCAGCATTGTCGAGTCGAAATCTTTATCGACGTTCAACGACCCCGACCCTGGCTAGACGGTCGAGCGTCGAGGGTGGCCGGGTGTGCGCAGGATATTCACCAAAGTATATCTGTATACATACGCATCAGCGAGTGTGTGTAGTACGATTCGTAGTATGGCAGACGAGCAGCACAAGGCGCGAGAGGGTACAATGAGGAAGAGGAAGTAATAGAGAGGGAGAGAGAGGCGTTGCGGGGTGAGTTGCGTTTGCCGTATGGCGTACTCTGGTGCGTCGGCGCACAATACTCATGAGAGGGATGAATTGAGGTGTGCAGGAGGTATGCAGAAGGTGTGCAGCAGAGAGGGTTGAGGTAGAGAGAAGGTTTGTCCCTCTCGGAGCCCGGTATATCGGGAGGACGCGAACAGAGGGCGTCGCCTCGCGCGTCGGGTCGTCAACCTCTCTGCAGCACTGCGACGTTAGGGTCGTTATTATTATTTCCTCCTCTCCTCCTGTCACTCTCTTTCTCTTTCTCTTTCTCTCACGCCACTATCCTATCGTCTAATTTCGTCTCTCTCATTACTGTTGTATTTTATCGTGAGTAAGAAGGCTGCAACTTTAAAGCACCACGTTGCTATTGCTTCGCATTTCCTTTCTTTCTATTCTCTTACTCTGTCTTTTATAGTGTTACACCGTTTGGAAAGGTTCCAATGTCATCAATTAATAGATCCTCTTATGAACTCGTCGTTTAAGGCTTTACTTCAAAATATCTATAAATATTGATTTATTTTCTGTTTTATGAACTGGCTATATTTCAATTTTTAATGAAAAGTTGAAGAATTGAAAGTTACTAAACTCTCAGTGAATACTCGTGTAATGCAGCATGCGAATTTCCGATTACCCTGAACCAATGACTCAGTTAAATGTGTTTGATCAAATATTTCGGCGAGTCGACAGCTCTGAAGTGAACGAGGTACCGGAAAGTCATCACGAATCATTTAATCTCATGTTGTCTATGGCCAGTACACTCTGCCGTCGACTGCGCTATCGATAATGTTGGTTTGCATTCACGGTCTATCAGAATCAAATGAATAGCATAGTGATGTGTGAAAGATATTCAAACTGCAACAATAATTTTAGGGCGACTAATTATTGAAAAATATTATTTTTCTAACTTCAACCGACCACTCTTTTCTATACGTTTATGAAAGAATGAAACAAGCATGGGATTTGAATCATTATTTATTTATTTATTTATTTATTTATTTATATATATATTCATACGCCAATCAGCTATATACTGATTATCTGCTGTTATATTGTGCTTCCTCGTATTTTGAGAGGCCTGAGGAAATGACAGATCTGCGTTAGAATTGGATAGTCGAGTTATTTTGAAAAAAAAAACCTCAATTTTAAGCTCGTCTGCGAATGCTATAATTCTTCAATAAACTCAAATTACAAGTGGTTCTCACCTGAATCAAGTTAATTTGTATGGAAGAGACCCTTATCGTCGATTTAGACGATTCATTTTATTGATCATCTTTAAATTTTAAAATCTCTCTTACTGAATTTCGGGGATGAAGAAACATTCATTTACTTGAAACAAGTATAAAAAGTCATTGCCTGAGGATCATTAATTGTAGTGATTCCTAACTCCTGAAAATTGTTTAAACCCATATTTTCTCTATCGAAAATATATAGGTATGCGCCTTGACTAAGTATTGTTCGACAGCCAAGACAAGTTCGCCTGAGAATATTCAACATTTGGACATTAGCAGTGAAATGACTACATACACTGACACTTATGTGCAATTCCGAGTGAGACTTGCTCTTACAAATCCTACAGATCGCTGCAACTTCATCATAATTGCTTCTGAACACTTGTATCCGATTTTTCCCAAATCCACTGAGCTCTTTTCAGGAAATGATATACGAAACATCGAGACAAAGAAGCTGACACATGGCCAGTCTGCAAATACATTTGTGAGCTTCCGTATCGATTGCAGAAAACAACCGCCTGAGAATTGTAATAAAATCGTCTGCATATTGCTTATAAATTCATGGAATATAAACAACATTGTAGGGTACTATACCACCGTCAATGAATACTTCATAGGGCATAGCAAATATCGTTAAATATTAGAGATAAGAAGAAAAAACACCACAGTAATAAAATCGTCTGCAAGCTCATACAACGTATTAATGAAATCCTTTGAAGATAACCCTAGACTATCTCCTACATACATTTATATCGTCTGTGCAAGAAGAATTGACAGCGGACAATAGAAGAAAATATAATAAATAGAAGCGAATTACGTTATCCTTCAGAAGTAATTCCATGAAAGAACAAGAGAGCCAGACGTAGTCTGAAGGATTCCGACGTAGAAAAAGAACTGTACGGGCATGAGAGAAGGAACGAGATAAAACGGCGAGACGTTGGTTCATGGGACTCAGGGCAATTTCCTTTAAAAAATACCCGCAGACATAGACACACATACACACATAAAACACATACACATGTACGCACGCACAAATACATAGACGAAAACTGCGAGGGATCCAAAGACAGAGAGGAAGAGAAATTGAGAGGCAGTGGTAGATGCAAACACACAGACACGTGCACAAATACATTGACACAACTGCTGGAAGGCCGAGACGCAGAGAGAATGGTGGAACAGGGATGGTGAGCCAGTCTGCAAAGAGTCATGAGGGTGTGTGTATGAAAGCATGAGTGGGAGGGAGAAGGAGACTGGGGCAGACAGGGAGAGTGGGCAGAAAGGGAATGAGAACTCAGGGAGAAATGAGAAAGGAGTGAGGTCGTCGATACGATACGGCTGTGCTCTAGCGGCGAGAGGTTGGGGTAGGCTCGCCAGTTCTCAACCCCAACGCGAACGCAAACGCAAGCGTCCCTTTCGCCGCTGCCGCCGCCGACGACGACACCACCAACGCCGCTGCCTCGGCTGGGAACGATCGATGCCAGACAGACCTGTTCACACTACCAAATCCTTTGGACCCGAATATATACAACTGAGCACGCGGCAGCGGGTTTGTGTCTCTCTTTTCTCCAACCAGACCTTAACCAACCTACTCATCCACATAACTATGTGTGTATATGTGTGTGTATTTTTACTTTGTAGTATTTTTTCTTTCATAAAATACTCATATACAAGTGAGCATTCTCTAACGATTTCTATTTTCTCTTCACTTCCGCTCTTCCGCTTTCATTCCTTTTCTTTTTTCTCCTTTCCGTCTTAAAAACCATAATATATCCTGAGGCAGATGCTTACGTGCATGTATATATATATCTACATGCCGTACATTTACGATATGTATGTATTTTTGCATATATATATATATACATAAGAGCGAGGGTGTATGAAACATTGCAAAGTTGATGCTTTCTTTTAAGCTTGAAACAAAATACACGCAGCATCGAAGAGTCAAGGTCACATTTACGGTGGCACAATTTTCTGGCTTTTGGTTGGTTATGCTGAGAGAGTTTAGACAAGTAAAGTGGAAAAAAAATGGAAAAGTAAAGGATGTGCGAGCAACAGCAACTGAGAATGAGAGAGTTAGTGACCCGCGAAAAAAGGGAGATTGGTGTCAGTCAGCCTCAATGATTTAGCGTATTAAATGCACCCGCAAGATGAAAACATGTATGAATTGATGCGTGAATTGGAAAAATGAACACATCAATTCATTTCACTGATTAGTTCCCTATATTCTCTTTATTATATGGTTGATGGTTTGGTAATTATGTTGTTGGTGTGTGTTTGAATGCGTGAACATTAGAGAATTCATGTCACTGAAGATGGAGTTTATTTATGGTTCATCGAATGAATTCGAGACGAATATATATCATATCTTTAAACCCAATACTCAATTGAGACTTACCATGTACATATCCCAGCTATATTTTTGCCACAAATATTTTATACTCCTGCAACTGATTGATAGGAATTTATCTCAATATTTGTATGAAGTAAGTTGGATTATAATTCAAATTCAATTTAATTCTTCGTTATTTCTGAAAACAGAAACTATTCAGATGAAATTTTATGATTTCAAAATGAAACAAATTTCCTGTGTGCAATGACGCGAGGAATGGTTATGAATTTCATTTGAATATGAAATTATTTTAGATTTGGAAGTGTCATTGAGTTCTGATGCAAATCTGTTGATATCCTTGGTCCTCAATTTTGAACATATTGAATTCTCATTACAATCGCATATTTGATATAAATTTATGAAAATTATGATTGTTTTGAAACAGTTTGAATAAAAAACGGCTGCCTGTGGAAAATGAACCTGGAGAGGTGGCTCTCATTTATTCGTTGGGACTATTGGCAATGAAAGGCTCTGATGAACGAAAATAACGAACCAATGGAAAGTATACTTTGAAGGAATATTTCGTGTTTGAAATCGCACCGAACCTAAACAACGAGAACACTCATGATCGATTCCAACTCCATATGAGTGTCGAGTGGTATTTTGAAAATACTTCACCGAAACCTCTATTGTCTGACATAGATTATCTTTGAAAATATTCGACAGAAGAACATCTGCAAAGATAAATCTCTAGCCCCCTTTATTGGAAGCAAGAATAATCATTCATCAAACGAAACAAACAAGGAAATGACAGTCAAATCATACGGAAAAAATGATGTCCACTCTGATAACCCGGTCGTTTGGATACTGAAATAAAAAACATTTATTAATTGAACAATGAGCATTTTCCTTCGAAAACGTTAATGAATGCTTGACTAGGGAATTATTTTGGCTCTTTGTGTTGATTTATTTTCAGGCATACATTTTTCGTGTTGTACAACTCCCTGTTTATCAGTCAATAGTGTTGCGAGACATGGCCATTCAAGACCCCTCTTTTTTTCTCTCATCTTGTATTATTACCATCCACTTTCAAATTAATTTGAAGGATATATTCATATCTTTCGCTTTCAATTTTCTTTTCTTCGTTTTCTCCGATCATAACCAACTTGGAGAGACAACAAAACATGAATTTCAAGTGTGAATTATTTCATGTATGATATTTATACAGACAGTTAGAAAGTCATCATCTCTCAAATTGGATGAGCAAAAAAAGAATTATTAAATTAAATAAAACGTAAACGAAGAGAGGAGGGAGTAGCTTCGACGATTTTTTACGGATGAATGATTGTGTGCTACGTTGAAATTGATCAAAATTGATTGGAGACAATGACGAGAGAAAAAGATTTGAAGCATTTCACCACACAAACAAGGAATTTAACGGAGCCATTTATATGCTGTGTACATTCTCTAGAGAGAAAGAGATAGAAAGAGATGAGGATGGAAAAGAAGTTATTTGTTTGCCTACCTTTTTTTCTTTATCTTCAAAACGTACGAGGTAAATATCTTACAAAGGAATACTGATAATTGCAGGCACGGGAAAGAGGAACAACAGAAAAACAATTCTTTCTGCTTTTCATTTCCATGCCCACAATACAAAGTTCCACAAATTCCATCAAGTCAGGTGAGCGGAATTATCAGCTCCGCTATATTTCTTCTGATAATTAATGGATTCGAACAAAGGTGACGAGAGACGTGACATAAGGGAAAGGGATATTTAATGAAAAAATAAAACAAACACTTTACATGAGCTCATAAACATGGACGAGCATTTTGAAAAAAATTAATGAACTAATAGAACTTTATCAAACTTTCTATCATTTGGTGAACGATGAAAAGACAAAAAAATACATTCTAATAATGACTCCACAATTGAACAATTACTTCATAGCCCATTAGTATATAACAATATTTCGGGCAAGCTACACACTGTTGACAAAGTTTACCAGAAATTTATGTGCTGCCAATTCTACCCATTTAAAAAAATATTAGGGTTCATTTCACGTTCACAATCATCATAAATGTTACTAGCAATCAATCGTGCCAGAATAAACGTTGGTTTGCACTTTGCTCGAATCACCAGCTTGTAAGATGACGTGACTTGATCTCCAGTATCTTTTGCGCAGTGCTAATCGTCATTATGTTTCGAACTACTGAATATGATCGTTTGAAATATACAAAAATAAATATATGTTTCAACTCCTCTGGTATGCACTCATTCATTATATTGGGAAAAATTAAGAGAGCTTCTCAAAAATAACCTTTTACTTGAAAAAACATTGTGAAACTCTCCACCTTAGGAATAAGAGAAAGAATGTTAACTTTGTTTGTATTTCCTGAATAGACCATTTCTTCAATTATCGATATCACGTTTTAGCTTCTGCCACAATAATAATATAAAAGTCAATATCTGTCTCTCTCATTGTCTCTTCATTCTAAAGAAAGAGACAGTGAAGAAGGTAAAACATCTGACTGGTGTGGTTGGATATCTAAATATAGAAATGACCGCGGTAGTTCGCTGTATAACAGTAGAACTGCAACAGCCATTAGCTGTCTGTACATGCATGCGTGTATGTATTTTTCTATATGATATTATGCGGCATAATCTTCCAAGAGACAATGCAATGGCAATGTTCCAAACTATTTCATTATCATCACTATCTCCATTTGTTTCATAACACTATTTAACGACAAATTATCATTTTATTTATCAATCCCGATGACAAAGTTTTTGACTGCACTGTTAGCCAATTGCTCATAACATATATGCATGCGGTCATTGAACTCTCACTACATGCAAATGCATTATTGGACTCATTGACATCTCACTGGTGACTGTACCACATTAACATAAATTAAATAACAATTTGTTGACATTTATGAGTGGAGATGAGCTCAGTTTGGAATGAAAAGAAATTTCTATTGTTCATTTTCAAATGCATTTTTTGTCATATTCCAATCGGATTGTCAAGTTTTGAACACATTTCAATGTTCATTATAATCGATTATACCAATGACCGGGCTATTCGATTTAGCATATTCAACAGTTATCTACGATAAACTGCACATTGCGTATATAATTGCAAATTTTATCTCACAATTGATAAATTTATCATTTAATTTTGCTTTCCATATAATTTCCGCATTTAACAAAGATTTATTATTCCCAGTTCACACATAAATGAATAAAGTTTTAACAGTTGACTTTTCATTTGGAACGTACTCCATTATAATCGATTGAGCATATTCTATATTCGTCATGAATATTCAAGAGATCGCATGAAAATATACACTGACGAATTTTCATACAAAAATAATGTTGTCATACAAGCATGTTATCATGCAAGCAATTTCCAATTTCGCATACACCATGATAATACAATTCCGAAATCTAATTAGAATTTGCAATTATACACTTCCAAATTGAGATCTACCCTGACGGTTCGTTTTAAGATATTACACTCCCTTTTTTTTTTTTTTTTTCTTTTCTTCTTCTTGAGGATAAGAACAATAGAAAAATACAATGAATAGACAAAACTCATATTCGAAATTTCCAAACGGCCACCCATTGCATTAACATCCAACATGCATTGTTAAAAAAACATTCACAGTAGTAACAGAATATTGCAATGAAAATTTGATTGATTGTTCATCTAATACTCCTCACCGCATAAACAACCCGAAAATTCTAAAATATTTCTCTTATCATATTCAACTTCTGTTTCAAAATTTACAAATTGAGAACAAAGGGCGCGATTGAATTCAAAATAATATTGTTATCAGTGTAGCTACATAAACATTACATGGCATCGTTTACAGAAATGGAATAAACTCTGGAACAATGAAAAATGGGGCATTTGTTGTCACTTTCTTGATTCTTCTTCAGTGCATATCCATTGTATATATTTCATATAACTGCATTCAATTCATATTTCACTGTCAACAAACATATCATGTGATATGATAAGTGGAAAAAGTGTCGTTTACTCAGTCATTCATGTAAACTCCAGAACAGATAAAGTGTTTTGACACCGTGATGAAAAAAAATTCATCAATTCCACTCAACTCGTGAATGAGCTCGCTCAGTACATCAATTCTCAATGCAAAGGTTATTGTAAGAGGGTGAGAAAGAAGGAAATTCATTTTTTTGGTTGGTTGTACTTAGTTGTAACGGATTCGCATGCGTTAATATTTCATTGATCTTGTTTGCGTGTCTGCGCTTGTGCAAGAGTCTCTCCATTTATTTATTTATTCCATTCTTTCTCTTCTTTCTCCTCTTTCTCCTCTTTCTCCTCTTTCGTTTCCTCACTTCTTTTTATACGTGCGTTTTATTTCTTTTTTCTTCGTTGGTTGATATGTGTTCTTTGTTACCATGACGCTGCTTCCTCTGTAGATTGCGCGTGTGAAGCAGCCGGAGCTACTTCTGCTGCATTCCAATAGCTGCAACACATCACGCAAATGCACATATACATTGTACTATTAATGCGAGCGCACCAACGACCGAACGTCGCAGAGTTGCTTTTACTTATCCATTCAATATCTCTTGTTTCTGGCTCCTACTTTGACGTCACAATGAGATTCCGTCTTGTTGAGACATATGATTAACACGAACTGTGTTTATACGATTATATACTTGTACATTTCAGTTTTATTTCATATGTGGAATGTTTCGAAATTATGGAATGTAACGAATTATTAATATTAAAATGTAAAGCGTCATTCTTAATGTAAAATGCGATCTTGTTCGTGGTATACATTTGTGGTTTCCAACTACAAAATCCGACAAATGTAATCGAATTTTCTCAAGACAACTCATCTCTTGATGAATAGCGATGTCAGTAAACAAAAGTGGCTTTTATCAACATCTAAATACATCGAATAAGTTTGACTATGACTTGTTTCAGAGAAATACACCTTAAGTCATTAGTCATTCGACAAATTCCTGAAAATTTTTGTTCCATTCGAAATCGAACGGCAGATTGAAGCATGTGGAGTGCTGAAGAAATAGAAATACGCCTGTGCACACTCAACTGAAATTAAATATTCGGCTCTAACGGCGACGTACTTTTTTTTTCTTGAGTAACCAATTTTTATGAATATCCATGCACGATTGGTTGGAACTACAGTTTGCCAACTTTTTTTCTGTTACTATTTACTTCTTTTTTTCGTTTCATTACAATCCAAAGCGGTACATTGAATCAATAGTTTTTGTTCTTTGGCAAGTGCAAACGACCTTCTCCTTCTTTTTCTCCCGAGCAAAATTCGACATTTTCTCCTTTTCTTCCACGTTTTATTTGTATGTAAATACAGGTTAGACAACATGTTCAATAATTTATTCCCTACATATTCACGTTGGGGCACATGCCCGTGACATAAAAAAACTAATTGGCGTTTTATGAAATGAAAATAACAAGCATTTATGCCACGTCGAGAAAAATTCTTGACACATTCATTGAAAAGTAATTTTCGCGATTTTATTTTTGTTCTCGACTCCTACTCGCGACCTTGAATCGAATATAACTTTCATATATCAAGATATATATTTGTCTCTCTCACCTCGCTGTATGTCTTCATATCTTTGTCTATATAGAGAATAAAACATGAATGCGAAGCAGTTGAATGATAATGACAATCATTTGTATACAACTTCCGGCAATTCATTGAGAATTATACACTGCCCCCTATATTAACTGCATTATTAAGAGACAAAATTGCATTCTTGTTTATGTGTTCGAGAAGTAACGCTGCTATCCATTCACATTTATGCTCAACAAATCCATCTGCGATGAGGTATTGAAAAAAAAACGTCTGTTTTGCCATGGAGATAGGGCGTACTCTGCATAACTAAAGTCTTGTATCCAATACAAAATTTGTGTTGATTGAATCCAACAATTAAATTAACGATATTGAAAAATTCACTCTGTTATCGTCAATCATTTTCTTGCCGTCATATTGAATTAGACATTCCAATTTTCATTCATGAATCGTAAAATGTCAATTTTTTAATTATTCAATCGATAATGTATATTTTTCTGAATGACAATGACCATGAATGTTCATAAACTCGTGAATCTTCTATTCATATGAATACATATATGGAAAATATCTCATTTTTAGTGAAATCTCACTCAAAAGTATTTTATGGTATTGTTAATAATTAAAATGTCTTCTTTTAAAGTGAATTTATAACGAGGTTAAATTCATGAATAATTGCAGAATTTACATATTCACCACATTATTATCTGAGAAAAGATTTTTATGCAAGTTTTACTCCAACAAAGGACATAACATGTTCCCAATTATCTGCAAAGTTGGGCAAAATGCCGAATTATCACAACTATATAATATAAATTTACCTATCATTTCCGATTATAAATGATAATTTCTCTATGTATCACATGGCATATAAATAAAACCCACGCGTCCACGATCTTGCAAAAATTCAAAAGTCTAAATATACATCGTTCAAAAGGACACGCGCACGCACATGGACACGCACACGCACAAGCATACGCACATTGTAGGCCTTTAATAATATCCATATACCATACAGTTGTGTGTACACACAGATGTATGTACATATTTATAATCAGAATTCTAAACTCGTGTTCAGACACGTTCAATATGTTTCGTCAGCGCGCTCACGTTCCATTTGAATTTATTCATCCTCGTGCAGAGAAAAGTTGCTCTTTATGGCTGCCGATCAGGTATATAAGCGTGAGAGACAATAAACATGGGTGAACCGCCCACCACCTCGCCGTCCGCCTAACCTCTCTTCCTCCCATTAAGATTGTTAATATCAAGGTGCATCCCTTCATTGTTTATCGCGAAACTCCATTGTTATCACATGATTTTCTTTTTCTCAATTCAACCTCTGAAGACCAAATCGCTCCAATCATGTGATCAATCATTCTTTTTTTCTAACTAGATCTGGACGACTGCGGTGTGATTGATTAATACACTGATACCTCACCTGTATTATTATATTATATTTATCTGAATTCCAAAATTGTGAATATATTGGAAAATGTGCCGTTCCTTATTGTTGACTCATAATGAATATGCTCATTTCTAGAACGCTTGGAATATCTTTCGCCAAACCTGAAAATACTTCTTCTTCGGAATGCATATTTAGTCGTGTTCTACGTTATATTTCTATATTTTTTTTCCAACCCCCAATTCACTTGAATTAATATGATCGAAGACCAGGTAGTGTTGGATTTGAAACCGATAAGAGATTGATTATGGCACACACACACACACACACACACACACACACACACACACACACACACACACACACACACACACACACACACACACACACACACCCACACACACACACACGCGCGCACACACACACACACACACACCTTACCTGATTGAAAAATGATGGTCAAGGCGCAGTCGATTTCATTCGTTCTCAAATGCATTTATTCCACACAAGACAGATCTTTTTATAGGCATTACAATTTTGATTGAATAATCTCAATCAAAGTTGATTACACAATTCGTTTGGAAAAGGTACACAATTCCAAATCCTACAGAGTTCATGTTGACTGAAAATTATCAGATGGGTGTGATTCAATGAGCATACAATTCATTTCATAATGAATAAAAAAGTTTCCGAGTTTTTGGATATATTATAAAACCTTCTGATAGTTTGACGAAGAAATTGAACTAAAGCTCACTCCTGGCAATTCGCACCAGGTTCCCCTTTAGAGAGACGTCCCTGAACCACACATGGGACATTGGATCAGCCAAAGTGCCAAGGACATCGCGGGGCCCAGATTCTCTCGCAGTCTCGTTCCGTTTTAAGTCCTTGCACGTCCTCGTCGTGTGCAAAATTCCCCCTCTTCACACAATTTCTATTTCGTACATTTATTATTCTCTTCCTCTCGATCTTTTTTTTTTCTTTTTTTTCTTCTTCGTAGGTGTGAGAGTGTATAAGTACATAAGCAGGCCAAATGAGAGAGGGAGAGAGAAAAAGAGAGAATGAGACGGAGCTATCGTGATTATATATACATACCATCACCATTCTGGTGTGTCCTTATCCCCTTATTTAGCCTTTGGCTTTTAGCAGCAGTTGGCCTGGCAGCCGAAGTATGCCGAGACCGTCGAACGTTTCGCGGACACACATATATGAGGCACTTTAGTTTGTCCTTCAAGCAATACTGATTCGCAACTGGTATATACATATATTTTCATATATTTATGTCTACATGTGTGTATGTACATGTACATACATATAGGGTCAGTTAGCAACGATTTAGCGAATTTTACCACATTCAATATCTATAAATTATGACTAGAATCATTTTGAATATAATTAGCGAATTACATTGGAATATTCATATGTGTTGCCATCGAGTACACATAAATTCAACTTCCGTAATATTATACTACTGAATCCATCTTGTGCTACAATCTTCAAATGGAGAGAATGAATGCATGAAAATTCAGCTGTAAAATTCATTTCCCAGAAATATTTGAAGCATAATATCCCTAACTTTTTGCTAAATGGTCCTTTCAACTAAGAATTATCTACATTTTTCGCCACGCGCACGATTCACCTTGAAACAAGTTTGTAGTTTGCCATCGTGATTTTTTACTTGTTCTGGATTATTCTGACTGGTTTCATTCCAATCCTTTGTAGTCATTCCGGTTTTTTATTCTCATCATTTCATATTATTGATTTTCTGTTACAATCTTTTGATTCTCATACTTACGCAATGTGTCGAAAAATGTTGTTACATGATGTATTTTTATTCCTCTTAAGCAAAAATAGAATCGCTGGATTCCCCACGATATCACCTCTGGAAATGTAAGACCTGATTTGTGGAAACAGATGGAGCGAATTCTTGTTGAATTGAATTGAAATTTTTATCCCCAATCTCCTCAGCGATAAAAATGATGGGCCAGAATATAAAATGCTATTTGTCTTTTTTTTTTCTTAACATACAAACTACAATAATGACAATGCGAATGATTGTGAAAAAATCTTACTTAGAGAGACAACAAATGATTATGACACGTATAGAATCTCTGAATTTTCGACGATATATTGGATTATAAGGAAACATAAAACAGGGCATTTTTTCAGAGAAAACCGTGGGAACGGATATTGTCACAAAACTTCAGATTTGTATCCTAGTGATACGTAAAAAAAAAACTCAAGTTTCCCGAAATGTCATTTGAATATATTCGCTGCTTTTCCAATCAAGGAGTACAATTGAAATAATTCAAAACACGATTGAATATTTTACGTAATTTCTTAGGGCTTGAATTTACCGCTTCTATTGCAAACTTTCACTGTCAAAATCGCTGATAAAAAAAAAAAAAAAAACAGGGAATTCGTGAATTGAATGAGTGTAGCTATATCTAAGCATACAAATTTTATAAAACTTTGACTCCTCACAAAATAACAGCTACATAAATAGACATTTTTTTGAATTACGATGGGATATTGTCTCACTGTAACAACCATTTAAAATATTTGAAAAGCACAAATATGGACAAAACAATACGTACATTTGAGCATTACGACACTTTTGCTGACAAAAAATTTCGTTCACTTTCGATTTCAGAAAGTTGTGAGAGGCAAAGGAGCCATTGCTATAGTGGGCTCCAATCTTAAATACCGAAAAATCTGATCGAACATTTCTCTTTCGTCCCCTTTTAAATGAAAAGTCCTAATTTCAAACTTGGTAAAATTATCGGGAGAGGAAACAATAGACATGATATTTTTTATTTTTCTGTTCTTATTAATTGTTTGCTATGTTGTTGTTTGTGAGAGATCAGTTTCTTTTGTTCGGGTCTTCAATTATCGAACTGGAATCTCCAAAACTGTTTATTGCAAGATCAATGAATAAGTTGCATATATCGATACGGAAAAAAATTGAAAAAATACTAAAAATATGGTTGTATTTTTTTATGTTTCAGGAGAAAAATTCATTCCTCAATTACAACGTGTCATGCATCTTGACACTACCGCCATATCAACGTCAAGGTTACGGACGACTTTTAATCGATTTCAGTGAGTACTCATCTATACCCATGTACGCATACCACTGCACATAAAATACATGCACACTACCTCACAAAATCAAGTTCATTACCACGCACACTTCACACTCCAATTAATTCCAGATAATCACTACAAACTAATATACATATCTTACTAGATTAAATTGTCTATAAATTACGCTCAACATTATTCGAATACACATTTATGCGAGCAAACATATGTGTATAATAAACACAAATAGCTTGATGAAGTGTTTCAACCACACCATTGTCAATGAGTATATTACCGACATAGAAAGTACGGGTTGACTATTGAGTCAACCCGTACTTTACAATGGTGATCCGTACAGTATAATAGTGCAATGCATATTTTTCTCTATCCTCTATATATAACTTTTTTTTTTTTTTCATTTCTTCATTTTTTTTTGCGTGACGTCATTTTCATTGATGCTGATGTTGAAATGCTTGGTCTCTACCATCAAATATATCGGTACACGTAGCACTACTACTACTTCTCCTACTAATATTACTAATGCCACTACTACTATTACTATTATTAGTACTATTACTACGATTCCTAGTACTAGTACGTCTACTACTACCACTGCTACTATTTCATGTACAAGAACGTAGCTCCGTGTATTGCAGAGGGATGAAAGTGAGGAACAGCGGGCTATACCACATCCATCTACTGCTGCTACCACTACTTTCACGACTACAAGTAGTAATAGTAGTAATAGTAATAGTAATAGTAGTAGTAGTAGTAGTAGTAGTAGTAGTAGTAGTAGTAGTAGTAGTAGTAGTAGTAGTAGTAGTAGTAGAAGTAGTAGAAGTAGTAGTGGTGATTGTAATGTCTGCAGCAATGGACTATATTTGTAGTAGTAGAAACCTACAAATGTCTGGTGTGGGTGTTTTCGTAGTGTTGGTTATTGCGATGCTGGGACGATGGTGACTGGGGGAGAGCGAGAGGGAGAGCCAGAGGGAGAAAAAGAAGGAGAGAGAGAGAGAGAGAGAGAGTCACGCGAGGTTATAACTCTGCATCTATGTCTGTGAAGTGGGTGGTTGGTACAGAGAGAAAGAGGTACATAGTAGGAAAGTGCGATGCCCGGTGTCTCGCCGCATCGACCGGTGTTCCACCACCACCACCATCACCACCACTACCACCACCACCGCCACCATCATCCACAACCCTCTTTGGTGTGTAGAATGTTCGGGTATTACGCTCGTGCATCAACCATGTCCCAAGTGCTATACTGTCGATGCTGGCATAGCCACGAGAGAGTTGTGTCTGTGACTATATAGATATCAAGCTTAGTTTATGAACTAAAGAAATTCAAATAGAAGAATAAGTATGAAAGGATTTAGAAGGAGTGGTGAGATATGGTAAACAGGTGAGACAAAATTAATTCTCAATGACTGGAAGATGATGTGGGTAAATATTAAAATGGGCAGAGGGTAAGAGAATGAGGATGGTAATAGTTAGGACACGTGTGGGCATGTTTGAGCTAGATGATTGGAAATAAACGAATGATGAGGTGGAAAAATGAGAGCAGAGATAAATCTTGAAATATTGGGAGGATAACATTTAGCACAGACGAAAATCTCCCTCGAAAGGGATGCTGGGGATGACGATTATGATGGTGATGAGAGAAACAAGTACAACACATATCCATGGGTACTAACAAAACATTAGATTTTTGATAGAGTTCATTCTAGTGATTCAAAATAATTTAATAGATACCAGAAAGGAAACTGATATAGAAATAGAGAATTCGTATGAACAATCACGATTGGAGCTACAGACTCGTCTGGCATTTTTCGATACTACCGTTGTTTATTCTGACTGAGATTAACTGTATGGATCGATAATCGAATTGCAGGTGTGATGTGAACATCAAACAAACTTATTTGGCTTTCTGGACCCCGACACCGAAACCTCATATGTACATTTACCAGTTTTAAAACTTTCGTTCTCATTGGGATTTGATAATAATAGGAAATGATGGATGAATGAGGAAATATTAGTTTTGAAAGTTTATAAAATTAAAATAAATGGGAAACTCTAAAAAGATGAAAGCAGAATTTTTGGAAGGACGGGGAATCGATTAGTCATGAAAAAATTATGATGAAGTAGGAAATTGAATGTCATGTGTGAAGAAAAAAAATAGAACTGAAAATATAATGAGCTAACTGAGGAACTGAGTTCCCAAAATTGAAAAACCATTGATATATGAATAATTCAATCATTGAACAAAATGATGAATGAATATAACAGAAAAAAAAAACAAAACAAAAAGCATATAGTCAATATTGAGCATGTATGAATGAAGGATACAAAATGAACTTGTCATGGCGTAAAGGAGATTAAAAAAATGCGGAACAAATACTGAATGTTTGCCAGCAATGACACTGATCAATGAAAAGAAAAAAGTCATTGCAGAGAAGTAAAATTGAAACAATAATGATTGAGATGAGAATGAAAATTGAAAGACGTCCACGCATGTGTGATCGGAATAGAATGAAAAGTGGGAAAAAAATTCTGCCGATGCCCGGGTAAATGGCATGAAAGGTTCATTGACTTGCCGCACACTGCACTGGATTTTTTTTATTTCTATCTTTTCTTTTTTCTTTATTTTATTTGTCGTTCATTTTTTTCTCCTATTATTCTTTGGCAATGGATGGTGAGAGTAGTGGGAGAATAGCTACATCGCAGCGCACCACCCTGATCCTATATTTCCTATCCTTTGCAAGCAGAGCAGATTACAACTGTGACCTCATATGACCTCGCGTCCATGCTTGCAGTCCAATATATATAGATACATTCTCACACAGGTATGTTTATGCATTTATACATGGACGGTGAAAATGCATGTATGGATACACATATGCGTGACGAATCGTGTTGGTTGTGCATTCACTACCACAATCCTCGAACCAATATTGCCTGTGTATAATCATCACAATTGCGCCCTTGATATATATACTCTAACACGCGCGACCATGAGTCCACAAACTGACCAGGAAAGCGTAATGAATGCGGTCACGATGCAGAGCCATACATACATACATACATACATACATACATACATACATACATACATACATACATACATACATACATACATACATACATACGCACGTATATATATATATATTTAACGTGAACAAATGTGAATGGTTGTATTGGAGACGAGAAAGGACAAAATAGCAAAGTTAAATTCTGCCCTCACCCACATCATGCATTCTGCGGGGGGAATTCACTGAATCGTGAGGCGCAAGGGGATGCATTGCACTGACATTGGTGTAGAGAAGGGAAGGTAAAAGAGGGTGGTGGGTTAGGGAAGGGTAGTCGAAGAGGTAGGACAGCGAAGGAGGAAAGAGACAGAGAGACGGTCGTTGAACCTGCTGCTGGCATATAATGCTGATGCTGGTGGCCCAGCCCCAGAGAAAACACTCGGGGTGGGAAATCGTCTCCTGGATATTCCAGGTTTCAGGTCACATATATATATTTGTATGACAACTCATCAACATTTCCGTGTTTAGAGACGTCTCAAGATTTTCTTCTATAGTGTCACTTCCTTGGTAACGATTCAATATCATTATTCATGAGAGGACACGAAACTTGGGCACAAATTATTGATATTTCGGAGACATTCGACAATCATTGATTCAGATAAAAAATATTCCAAATAAGAAATGCTCAAGTGGGTCCTAGAAGTTATTTTTATCGGAGCTCAATTTTTTTATACTCCCACAAGAATCAATGATGAATAGACAGACGAATTCAGACCGTCAGGTGAATGGACTGTGTTGAGAATGGATCCATATTTGAGTATGTGTAGCCTTTAAATTAAAGTTTCATATTCAATGAATAGAAATTTTTGGAGCAACAGAACAATTTCAAATCATTTAATGAGCAATAGGAACAGAGTTATTTTTCATAATGAAGAGCAGTTATCTTAAAATGTCTTGTTGTGGAAAATGTATTTCTGTCGGTATGAAAAAATACTACGAAAACCTGTAAATCTGGCGCAAGATCCCAATTTTCAATTGCAATGATTCATGGCTGCAATTAACAAACTCGAAGAATGAAAGTAATGGAGAGAAATGATTTAGAAAGTTCATTTTTGATAGAATTAAAGTATAGCTCAGAGACACCCAGTTTGATACTGAAATTAATCTAATATGGGGGCTGGAAATATTAAGGAGAAAAATTATCATGTTTATGGATGATATAGATGACGGAGTGGAGTTGGGGAGGCAAAAGGATTTTCTCATCTCTTGTCTGCTCATTCAATAATTTTTCGTGAATGAGATACGAGACGTATACACTGGAAACATTCTATCTTTAATACTCAACATGAATTAATCAACACGCCCTCTATAAGGCCCTTATCCTCGCCTTGCGATAACTCTTATCATTCATTTATATCCGAGCATGCGCAGTCAAAATATATTTCTTTTCCTTCCCACAGATGACTAAACGTACAACGGACAATCCGCAACAAAAAAGTGCTTTTCTATGAGAACTAAATTATGTCGAAGGAATTCTCGGTGCATTCTTATTAAGCCATAAAATAGATCAAATGTCGCTCCTATCGAAAGAACCAGACTCTAATTGAGGAAGAATGACTTTGAAGATCGTTTTTGACATTTATTAAAAGTCTCTGCTGCGTCATGGATAGTCAAATTATGATTGTGGAATAATAATGCTGCATCTTGAAAGCATGAGGTGTTTCCAGTTTATGAATGAGACATTCCGCTAGAAATTGTCATAGGCACGCGTTTGAACTTACTGGAGGATTGGAGAATATTTTACCATTATAGTCCAATGAGAATGAGAACAATTTCCAAACTTGGTTCATTCATATGTATACATTCATCAAAATAGAACATTGCTCACATCGCGGCTGCACCGATGCCAACCAATCGTTGAGCTCCGCGGATTCGCGTCATTACAATTCTTTGGTGTAACGAGGTGGAACGATCGTTCAACCACGAGCATCAGGGCCAGACGTCTCATCCTCTGTCCGGTCACTGATCTCTTTCTTTCTCTCTTTCTCTTCTCTTTTCTGACCTCCTCCAAGTCTCTCACTTTACCCTTTCACTCAATCAATCAAGTTCTCCAAGTACATTCATAACTATATCCCATTCTTTCAAACTATAACCCAACGTTTAATGTCATTCATTTGATGCGTATCACTTTGTGTCCCAATAACTTCTAAAATCATTGAATTTGAAGAATATAACAAAAGAGAGAAAAGATGATCACCATTTTCCTTCTCTTTCATCAGCCACAATCAGAACGACATTATGAATTCAAATTCAAGCAGCCTTTTATTATTTTGATATAAATATCACTTGGGGGATTCACCACGAGAATTTGATGTCAATCACCAACTCAAAGCATCGTACTAGACATAGATCATTTTGTAACAACAAACTAGACAGTAGTTTGAAAACTCTGCGAGTAAACGCACTGTAGGAAAAAACGAAGGAAAATGGAATGCTTTCCTTCAATACGAAAAATCGTGTACTTGACAAGCAGTTACAGAACAGAAGATGAAAGTCATGAAATAATTGTACATTTTCATCAGAAACCAAGTCGAGTCTTATTATCAGCACCAGTTTCAGAGAAAGAATTAAACAAAATTATACAACAACATGAATTATTTTAGAGAAGCTAATAATCATCCTGTGATGAAATTCATGGCATCTTCAATTTTTACAAATTCGAAATTATTCAAATTCGAAATTACTTGAATTCACAATTATCGATCTCTAGTTCATTTTATATGTTTTTATTGACCTCGGGCAGTTGATATCCGATGTGAAATATTCGGGTCAGGAAAAAAATATTTATATCGACGCAAAAAAATATTCTTTTTTTGGCCCTAATGATGTATAAACATCGAAGTGTGATATGAAATATTTTTAACTTGAGCCAGATAATTCATATCCTACAGTTAGTGAAAAAGGATCCGAGAACCTTATTTTCCAAACACTCCACTTGTATATCATTATGTCTATGGGTATAATTTAGAAAATTTGCACAAACGTTTATTCATTGAATTCGAGCACGCAATCAAATTTTCTGTATATTGAGTCAACAATAGTAACCACGCGTCGAGTGACATATGCCTTTGCACGTCATTTTCACTTGTTCATTGCGACTTTACATGCATATATATGCATTCATATTCGTTTGTATATATACTTGAGCAATCTTCGTTGAACAAAGGCGTATATGACATTGATCGCGCGTATTTTGCGCGTGCAGGCGTTGTCTTTTGCGTCAGTATTTCATCTACTATGACGTTGCGAGATATTTTTCTCCATTCCAATATTTTATTACACATGTTATACAATTTTTACAGCTTAGTCTTTACAATATCATATTTTATGATTTTTTGTTTTTTCTTCTTTACTATCATGATATTTTTTAAAAATCATATTCATTTTACGACCTCTACTTTTATTATACTGGGAACAAAAGCTTTCAGTTGTACCATCTAGTTAAAATAGATACTCTATATGACTACATATTTTTGGAATTTTCCATTTTGTTCTTTTCATATATTCATTAAAGTATCCTCTTCGATATATTTCTGTTGCAGGTTATTTATTAACGAGGGTTGAGAAAAAAATAGGATCTCCTGAAAAGCCATTGTCTGATCTTGGTCTCATTTCATATCGTAGTTATTGGAAAGATGTTCTACTGCAATATTTGTGCAATTTTGGGGGCAAAGAGTTGTCAGTGAAAGGTATATAAGCGACAGTACTGTAGGAAGAAGAAAATCTTTTTTCTCCATATAAATTATTATAATATGTATTTTAATTTGTACTTTCGGTATCCATAAAATTTCACTTCGGTTTCTCATTGGCAGATATCAGCAAGGAAATGGCTATTGATTCTTATGACATTGTCAGTACACTACAGGCGCTTGGAATGATGAAATACTGGAAAGGCAAACATATCATACTCAAAAAACAGGTGAGATTATCATTTACTATTTCTATCTTCCGCCATGTATACGGATTAATTTATAAAAATAACGAAGTTTCATTATCATTATTTTTGTTATCATTCGTAGTTTCTCATTTTTCAGTGGATTTATTTGAATTGTGAAAATTCCAAATGAATAGAAAGTGAAGAAAATTTGCTCAATAAGAATTCAATGAATAATTTGCATACGAATATAATACGTATGGATTTCAGTTCAATACATATATGCAAATTTCAGTAAAGCAATAAATTCTATACAATAGCATATGCATATATATATATGAGCGTGTGCACATGCTATTGGAAAATTGCGATCAATGTGACGGCTGCTTATGCGCAAACTCGACAGGATAGAGGAGGAATTTCGATTTTTAATAATAAATACAGCACACACAAATCGAAAGCAACTGCATTCTAAAAATGAATTTTACTCTTGATATTTTGCCCTGAGGAGTACACAACCACTTTTTAATTAAATAATATTGTATCACATGCTAGTTCTGGGTAATTAGTTGGATGACCCTCTCTATTTTTGTTTTCATTCAAATGGTTATAATTTTTTCTTTTGCGTTATTAATCTCAACTGAAATCTGATCTGTTGACTAAGGTGAATGTACTTAAACATTTCAGTGAATTTATAATTTTTCCGATGCACGAATGTTGTCACGAAACTAACCAGAAGTAGCATATACCTCTGAGCAAGTTTTGCGTTATCCTAATCATTACTCCGTTATTTCTGGGGATAAGGATTAAACAGCATTAATTAGCCCAGTACATGGTCTCCCGGTTCAATGCAAAATGCAGCCATTTCCATGAAATATCGATTCAGGAATGGTGCCAATCTCATCCCTTGCTCAACATCAGCCTCAACTAATCCCGGAGTGCACACGCCAGGAGTGAATTGCGTTCGAGATCTATACTAAACAGCTCGTAGGAATATAATTAGTTTGTATTTTCTTTCTCAACTTGGTGAAAGTCAAAAATTCAAGTTTTTGACCCTTCACAATTAAATCTGCAACGATTGATTAGTGTTAGTCCGGAACATCAATTGCGTTAGTCTGCGAATAGCTTTGTTTGGAAACTATGGCAACATAGAAAAGCTATTGAACTACTTTTCATAACTGGTTAAAATAAGTTTCGAACCAGTTTATTTGTATTTTTCATAACGTTTGACGAGCTATTGAAAATAACAATTTTATAATCATTTCACAGACTCAAAACAACATGAACATACAATTTCGTATGAGATGAACAATTATTGAAAATTACAAGATAACCATCTCCCGGAAAGTTTCACAATCATTCAGTGACTAATTACACATCATTCCCCACATGATATTTTTTGATTTCGTTGTCAAGAAAAAACAAAGCCTTAACCTATTTCCTATTCATATAAGAATATTAAAGCTTGAAAATATTGTCTCCTAAGAATCGTGAAAAGGAATATCGGTATATAGTTTAATCTGTAGCAGGTAAAAAAAACACCATTTCTACGACCGCAAATATTACTTCCATGATTATTTCATAATTGCAAAAGTCTGTGTACAAATTCAATGGGTTGAGCTTGATTTGAATCAGCGGATAAGTTCGCCAGACGTTATTGCTTGCAACCGAATCTGAGGTCTTGGGTAGGCATTTTCAATTGATGGATGCACAAACAGACTCACATAACGCCCGTATCTTCCAAATTTTCGAATGTATCTCCTCGCTACACATATCTAAAATATTGAGAACAAATGGATATCATAAAGAATGATGTCCTACACACACGAAGTTTCTGAACAAAAAACTACTTCTTATCAGATCTCAATCAATTTGACCTTGGAAACCAAACGAATACCTTTTTTGTAACAATAACAAATATATACAATGAATAATGGACTGTAGGCAATCTTTATTACCAATTGTTCGCATTAATATATACCATGTACCTTGATACCTGAAAAAAGCTACGAATCAATAACTCACACACTCCTAAGTGTTCCATCCAAATTGAACTACGAATACGATCGACACTTCTATCGTGTCAATAGGTAATTGCGCAAAGCGTTACCATATTGATCACAATAACCGACCAATTAGAGAAACACGAAGAAAATCGAAACATTGCGGACTTTTGTTTTTGTACACATTATTCTATACTGGAAATTGGCCAAAAGAAGAGAGAAAGATAAAATTGGATGAAATTTTTTTTCAGCTTGCAAATGAAAAAATGATGAAAAAATTCAGTTTGCAAATTTATGATTTCAGGACGTGATAGACGACTACAAAGAACGAGTAAAACGTCGCGGCCTTGTCTACAAAGAAATCGATCCGGAGTGTCTAAAATGGAATCCCTTCCAACCACCCAAAACACCAGCCACCTCAAACTGAACGAAAAATATTATTGTTGCGTGCTTATGTGTATGTCTGCGTAATATATATGTATACATTGCGCACACACCTGATACTACTACTACCACTAATACTACCATCAACATCACCACTGCTTACCCATACTAAATGGCAGTCGTCGATGTCGATGTTGCCGGCGCCAGTCGATCCCTTTTTCACCCGAGCTACGCAACCCTCGTTCATTATATTCTGCGAAGCCAATAGAAGGGAAGTTCACCCTGGTCATGTATGAGCAATCGTGTCTGGTCGTCGTGAACGTCTACGTGTATACATGTACATATACATGGTTTACACAGAGATTCGAGTGTAGAGGGGAAAAAAAGCTTTCACGAACGACTGACGCGGAAAAAAAAAAATATGAAGAGGATCAACACTGAAAATGTTGGAGAGAACTGATTGTACTCGCAGGGAAGAAAAACAAAAGGAAAGAAAAAAAACTTCTATGGCTTGGGTCAGGATTTAATATCGACTGTGCCTTACTTCGGTAACGAGTTTCTTTACAATAATATGGAATCAGGGAGACAAGGGATGTCAGAGAAAAGAGGCCAGGACAAAATATGCCGTTGGCTTGGAGAATAAATATAGTGATTGATATTAATTTGAATTGACTATACTGACTACTTTGTGAAATGTCAATTGTCATGTTTGTGTAAAAAAAATATCTCTATCGTTTTTGTTTCTTTAATTATCTGTAAGCAGATCTTAATCTTGTCTCTGTTTGTATATAAATTATAGATCAATTCCTTCCAGTTTCTGTCACTTATCCCACAAATTTCTCATTTAATCAAAGCGACACCATTGTGTCAATTATAATCGTCGTAAATTGATATTTTATGTATAATATATATATATATATATATGTGTGTGTGTATGGATGCATGTATGTATATTAAGAATACAATAGATATATTTTTTGTTCTCGACAATGAACTGAATAAAATTGCATACGTTTCTTAATGATAAATACAAATATATCGTCCATCCACATCCAATAGGTTCTATCTATTAACCATTCATCCAGTTCAGTTTTCTATTTCTCACCAGCTTTCTCACCATAATAAAAAATATCGCCATGGATTAAGTGAACACATAAAAATTCGCTATGGATCATGGAATGTAAGTATCAATTATAGTGTTCATGGTCAATTGCTCGAAGCACATATCTCGACGGTACCACCAGGGACAATTAAACTATGTCATCAGCTGATAAGATATACCGTCCAAATAATTTTTTGAAAAGTAATCTCAGTGTCTATACTCAAATATAACCATGGTCTATTACTTGAATTCAATACGGACAACTGTGAGTGGACAAAAATCTTGAAAGACTTTATTGAAAAAATTATTTGCCCGGAAAGAACGTCATAAATTACAATGAGAAGACTCATTACCATGAAACATCTTCCTTGGACAGTATATTGTGAGTCTGCCAGATCTTCTTGCAGCCTGAAATCGTGCCTTTTCTCGTGTCACAAACAATATTTTCAACATTAGCTATATGGAAACTGGAAATGTTGATGTCTGTATCCAGTCGTAACGAAAAACTTTCAGAGATGCCGACTTTGACAGGATACATGCCGTTCAAAATGATACGAATAAAAGAGCTTAGAATAAACAAAAAGGACTCTTTCAACAATGAAATCAGAGATAAATTTAATGGGTAAATACTCATCAGTTCCGTGCCGCTAAATTGCATCGATGTATGATTGATATGTTCCAACTGGCTGAACAGACGTTGAAATTCACAGTTTCAATGCAGGTTATGAGAAAATTACCTTTCCAAGCTCCACAGTTCAAATGCACTTCTGACGAGTTGTTTCGGATTGAAATCACTTGGACCAAATATTTATTCTGAACTTCGTTGAGAAATTACTTCAGAGAGCATCCTATCAGCAAAGTATTTGCGATATCACTACCAAGAAAGATCATTACAGTTGTGTCTATTGAAGAGTTGCAAGAGAACATAAAGGAAAGAGCTCTTTGCTAAAAATACTGATATGTGTACAATATAATGGCATATGAAATGTTTTGCACAAGAAGTGATGTCTTCAAAGGTGAAAATGTAACATTTCAATTTTTCGACCGCACCGCTTCCATAATTTTCGGCACTAATTTTTATTTTTCAGCTCAACTCCCAATGGGTGGATAACGCGATTTACTCGGCTATACCCCAAGCTGAAGATGTAATAGCTGTTATTTTATTCTCGTATAGATACCCGCAGTACATCGTACACCAAATTTTCGGCTATTCATCAACACTCAAATGCGCCAAGATTCAATTTGATTGGCGTTGCCTTTCAAGACCAACCAAGAAACTGTTTTTGTCAGTCGGCAAATTGTAGGAGTGATACGATCATATTCAATTTTTTGGGCTGACTTACCGGCGAAATACTTCCTTATTTAGGTAAAAAAAAAAACTTTATGGTAAATCATTGTTCGGTGCTTACTTGTGGGTGGTTTTACCAGGTGTTTCCCATGGGATACGGGTAGCACACAACTAGCAGGAGTAATTCAGATTATGTCTGATTTTGTCACTGACAATTCCGGAATGATTGTAATCACTTTCGCCTACTACTCTGTAAGTATTTCGACTGTAAGAGATGAAAAAACCGGGCAGCATGAACCACCAAGCCATAATCTACCATAAATCTCATTTTGCATTGTCAGCTTTGTTTACATCAGAGAGTAGTATCAACAGGATTTTTTTCACCTTCTCTAGACAAAATCAATAATCAGTAGAATTGATTCGAGACAATCGATTATTGATAACATTTAACCGCTTGCAATGGACTTGGCTGTGTTCGATTTCATTAGCATGCAATCATTACTCCTACTTGAGTTTATAACTCGCTTTATTCAAGATATATCTGCATATTGTCCGCACAATGTTGTCGAATTGGGGTCATTCTCAAAGAAATATGTGATCATAAACATAAATGAATCAGGTTTTTTTTTTCAAGAAATTTCAACAAATGGCAAACCATAGGGATGCAGGTAAAAAGTGCTTATTCTTTCATTGGATGATTATGAAATTCGATATTTCACGTAAAAAGTAACGGAAAATCACAAATTTATTCAATATCACTATTAATTGACAATTCGAGAAAGTTAAAATTGAATTTTGTTGCATGTAATTTTAAGGATAAATGTGCTTAGCTTAGTAATCGTTATCTTAATGTATTCAATTTTAGTCTAACTACAATCAAAAAGACAAATGTTATTACTTATTTATTATATTTTTCGTTTATCGTTCATACATTACATCATATATCATTATAATAGTATTTCAGATAATATAGTAATGATATCCTCAGTATACATTTTTGTGTTAGCTGTCTAAATATTGAAGAAGTAAAAACACTGAAACAAGAAGTACTATCTATCTGAAGAAAAAGATTACACTATTCATACGTAACTATCCAGATTAAGGTGAATGTATGCATGCGAATGTGCGCACATAACTATACGAACCGGAATTGCGTTAGAATCACTCATAACTGCGTCATTTTATCAAGTAGTGTAACTTCATATATCAAATTAGATAGAATGACATTTGTATTTATAATGTAATAAGTTTTGAATACCGCAATAGAAGTATATAAATTATTTATATGAAAATGATATTATTTTGTAAGATTTGAAAAAAACTGTTCAGCCGCGACCAACAACACATGAAAGTTTGGCTGAACTCTTGCTCCCTATGACAATATATACATATATACGTACTTCACTCATTTTCGCGTCCGAAACGCATCAAATCCACATAGATTTGCTTCAAATCTGAATGTGACGCAGTTCATCGAGCTTGTCTCCATGCAATATGCATCTGCATATCGCAATAATTTCGTGTATTCTATCTTAACGATCAATCAATAAATGATAATTGCCCAAACTTCACTCTTTCCATCAATAAAACGGAGTCGTTGAATTTCTCTTCAAGCAAAAGAATAAACCAAAATAATATGGAAGTTTGAATAAATACCAGAAAACGAAGACATGATCTCGTGCTACGATCATTATTGTGAACCCAGACATTTTATTTATTCCAGGCAATGAGAGAGTGCTCGTGTAATTGTATTTAGTATATAGAGAGGAAGTTTCTGCGATCATGTTATGCCCACCCGTTGATCGTGTGCAAGTGTTTGTATGTGTTCCTGAGTGCTCATGCTTCATATGTTAACGTCATTATTCCATTAACCAGTAGCAGCTATATATAATGTAGCTGTCGGATAGACCTCGAATACCATATGTATCTGATTTCCAATCATATTATTAGTAATACTGAAAATTGGTGTACATGACAAATTATAGTTTCGATGAAATGAATTAAAATTAATATTTCATAAATATATTAAGTTAAAGATATTGATCCACTCATCGATTCGTGACCATGAAATCTGGGTCAAGATATGCTACCATAAAGTGAAACTGGAATGAACCAATGTCATGAAAATCAGAGCGACCGTATACGTTTGTATGCATGACGACCTTCTTCATACATTTTTGTTTTTCATTCTTATCCAATTATGACTTCAACTGATATAAAAAGTAAGCTGAGGACGATTTATACAAATAAATAAATAATGACTGAATGAAAAGTTGTTGTCTATTCTTTTTTATTCACCCCAAAGTCACAAATATAACAGAACAAATGGAATAATTCCGTGCTGCCAAATATATGATAATGGATCAGAGATTATTATATTATATTAGTGCCAAAATTAGTATCGCTATATGGAATTGAAATTTAACGGCATGGAGATCATTTCAATCGCAACTCATAAACAATCAATTGCAATTTTGTTGATGTATCATCGTACGGATGATTCTCGCTTAACATTATTTGTTCAAAGATGGATTAAAAACTATTTCTGCATTAAAAGTATTGTTGATGCTGCACTTTTTGGTCTGAATTAATGTCAGGAATCGTGAATTTATTAATAGCGATAAATTGAATGAGTTTCAGGCATCAATTCATGCCTTTATGTACTGTACGAAAAATCTTGTAAATTTTTTTTTTTTATTATTGGTATTGCAACTGCTAATCAGAAAATTATTTCCATCCTAGAAATTATCTAGAATTTCTTCATATTCAATCTACCTACTGTTTACATCGTCCAGAATATTCCTGCGAATCACGGCATCCATTACCATCTCAAACCACCATTTATTGATTTAATATCCTGGCCGCAACTGTTACTGCGATAAAATTTCTACTTGGGACGATCGTACCACTCTCGTTGCTGCTTATTCACATTGATCTGATGCACCGTAGGTCGATGGACGCCAATATTGAAGGATTAATTGAAGTTGATCCATACTCACCTGCATTAGCTACTGTTCAGTTCACTGACGGTATTTTGACTCCAACAGATCGCATGCAAAATCGCAGTCATCATAGTGTAGAGATAAAGTTAGATTCAGATGGGGAAACCAAAACTTTACTTCGGATAAATAAGAAATATGCATTTCCACAAATCTATTTTGTGTTCATTTAGTGTTTTATTTACCCGTCTCTTACTCTCTCACTTTTATTTTCCTGAGAATCCGGAAGATTTTTTCACCACCTCGAATGATGCTCACAGATGTCACGAACAATTTAAATTCATCTTGCTGCACAGCCGATGTTTCCTTCTACATAAGTTCCCAGCGCCAAATGTTCAGTTCACCAATATTTTATAATATTCCTACAACAACTTGAAAATATTTTTTCCCAACTCGTCAACTAAAGTACAATCAATTCTGTTGATGAACAAAAATGACTTTCTGATAAAAACAGTTTTCTGATTTGTTTTCTTTGTTTTTGTCCATGTATTCGTGGGATACAGGAGCAATTCATCGTCAAATTATATTTTTATGGTTATATAACAATGCATACATTTAATATCACCAAATTCTATATCCTATCTTTCCTTCAAAATGTCTTGATTCATGATTTTACCATACATCCTTAACTATCCAACGATCAAAATTGTCGTACAATGAAAAAAGATCACAATTATTTGTTGAAGTTGGGCTGATGATAGAGAATGCGCATGTGATTGATATGATGTGCCATTCATGTGTCATTTGGAGTGATAAAAACTAATGATAATCACAGGGGCATAGGGAATAATATTGAACATAGAGTCGGATAATATTGAAAATATAAGAAATGCTTGATTACAGCAAACAATTAAAACAGATTAATATAGAAAAATGTATAGAGAAATGGGGAGTACTCTTTTCCCGACCCCCGATTTACAATTTGTTTTAATATTTAAAATACGAAGATAGCTCCAACGGTCAGTTACTCTCGCACTGCCATATCATACACGATTGGGTGACACATCAGTGATTCAGCGGATAATTTTGTAATCATTCATAGAGGAGTTTCCTCTATTCTTCTTTATCTCTAACTGTATAATATCTAAAACTAGTTCTGAATTCTAGAATGGGGCCAAAAGACCTTAAATTCAACTACCTGATATATAACAGAAACAATTCTCATGTTTTATATTTTTTCAATATTGTTTGACGTCTCAAAACCGTATCCCAATTGAAAATCCGTTTTATTTTCAGTTCCAGCACAGAAAATGATCTTGGCATTAGTCGGAATCATATTTTAACTGAACATCCTCTTTTCCCTAGTTTGGCCATATTCATGTTCATTCTCATCAATTGATTGAACTCAATAATTAATGAGATAATCTTCTTCAACTGTCTCCAATACTTGTGTGGAGATTCTTTCTTGCTAATGAAAAAGTTGAATTGACCATTATCAACATTTCTTTGTGGAAAGATTAGGTTGCGGCAACAGTGGCGCTGATAGCTCGATTCATTCTTCAATCTGATGTCTCTTATGAGCACATAAAAATAAATCGCAGCTGGGTATAAACAGAAGAATTCGCTGTTCTCCTCATGACAATGGAAAAGTAGGGAGTGAAGAAGTAAAATTCTATCTATGATATAAAAAAAAGAAAAAAAAATCAAAAGAATTATCTGACCGTATGAAATTCATAGACGCAGTAGAAAAATAAAATGCAATGCAATGTTGATTGCCAAGTTATTCTGCAGCGTTCACGTGGAAATTTATTTGTTGGTATATAATCGACATTCCTCTGTGTAAGTCGGGAAGAGCATTCAAGAATGTATGTACATATAAATACAGGCATAGTGGAACTATTTATTATATTGAACGCAAACATGCTCTCGTACAGTCACCGATTTTGCTCAAACGTTTTACATCAGTGGTGATGAAAATGAACAAAAAAGGAACATGGCCGTTGCACAATCTAATCGAACCAATTTCGAAGATATTTCTCATGGTCCCTGAACGATTCTATAATTTGTTACAAATCTAACTTTGTCTCAACGTCATGCTGGCAAGTTAAAGTTTCGACAACTACATGGCAAGATTTACATCGTAAATATAACGTTCTTTCTTCAAATTGAAAATCAAATCCGAACAGGACAGAGATAACGTATGTGACTTGTGCCAATGAATATTTGTGATGAACAATTAGAACTACAGCAAGTTCATTGGAATTGTTTGAGCTATATCGCTCAGAAACTTCTTTGATCCAGTTAAATAGGAATTCCGTCGAGTGGACTCAGATAAAATGCATTCGTTCTTGAGATATCCAATCGAATTTCCATCGCTATGTATCATTCGGGGCACCCACATATTGTTAGAAACATAATATAATCCGAAAAACTGCAACGCTTAACTATAATTGTACAATTAAGGTTAATTATACGAAAATCGATATCTCTCATAATTTTCAATATCGTTGCAAATGAAACCCTCATAAAACTCCTGTCGTGAAAGTAGGCATGTCGCTCATTTATTTTCGTTGGATAAAAATTTGTCTGCATTAAAATACTAAAAATTCCAATTCAACAAAAATAGGATGTCGGTTTTACTTGTTACACTCACTCGAATACTCGATGTTAACTTTCTGCAAGTGACAACTACATATTATTTTTTGTCACTTCATGGTCACGTGATCCACCTGTATCAACTCGATACATAATCATGTCAGATGTCCGAAATATATAAACAACAAAAATAAATAAATAATGCAGTACGGCACAGTCATATGAATTGCGCTCCAACAGGTGCCGGGTATTGAATCCACCAGAGCACCTGATGAAGTACAATCAACATGCAGCCTCCACGGCTCCCAACAATTTCTTCCACTTTGTTGCCATTTCTCTCCCTCCTCCCCACTCCCTTCCTTCCTCTTCTCATTCCAGTTTCAACACACTACACCATCGTCTTCATCTTTTTTTTTTTTTTTTTTTTTTGTTTCATTTTAAATTCACGTATTTATGTGTTTCTGTTTCATTCTCGCCAGAGTTAATGCATTACTCGTCTGCTTTCTTTACTCGGACTTTGACGATCCAATGAAGAAATATTGATGCGAAGTATTGAAGCTTGCTCGCGGCGCGCGCTACTTCAGGTACCTGACTTGTTCATTTAATTCACAGTCGGAAGTACCCGAGTAACACGCGTTACAAGAAGCAAATTTCATTCCGCCTCAACATACCTGCGAACAATCATTTCAACAGTTATTATTGATATACACAAGGTTAAATTATTACAACAATTGAACACTAATCATTATCATCTCTTTATACTCTACGCTGTGATGACGCAATGTAACGATGTGAAATTATGTAAAGATTTTGCCCTTGAGGATGTACGAACAAAGGGTACAGCATGGGGATAGACAGTTGCAGACACGGGGTAGAAAGCTATAGTTGTCACGTGACTATCATAATACATGTGGCAACGTTGTAGATATTATAATCATTATTATTATTCCAAATCATTTTTATAAATTAGAAATTTATGATTGAGAGCATAAATAATTCAACATTTGACATTGGTAGATCAGGTTAAATATCTCTTATTATTATTGCATATTTCTATTCCATATTAATGGTATAACTTTTTTTGATAGCGTACAGCGTTGCCAATTTGTCTAAGCGATTGTTCATGCATTCTTCATACACGTGAAAACCGATCTTTTTCGTTAAATATCTTTTAAATTGAATCAATGACTACGGTTTTTTATTCGATTAATTTCTTTATTTATAATTCAATTTTGGATAGAAAAAAAGTGTTCTTTATTCTTTTTTGTTTTTTTAATTTCTTAGTGAAAACTAACAAATTATGTTACCTCTCTACGCTTTCACCATAACAGACCATGCACAAAATCCTGAACTTTGATCTAAAATATTTACTTAATTACCTCGGTGATCCCCCCTCAAATTTTCAGAATTTGTTCCCATACACTCTGATAATGTATAAATGAAAAATCAAGTTTTTATCTAAAACTAGCTATCATGAAACGTACATCCTTAAGATAACAGGCGTTGTAAGGAACATACAAGAGCAACGGAATGGAAAGAAATGCAATTATTTACTATTTTCATGATGAGAAATGCTGAAGCGAGATACAAAATTGGAGATAATCAAACTTCAAAGCATAAAATGAAAATCGCATGAAATGAATTATTGTTGACAAACTTCATATTAAATATACTCAATGAGCGTCTTGCTAAAGTAGTACACTGAAAATATATCAAGTTGTACAAAAAAATCTTGACAATTTCAAGTGCAAAAACATATTCTTATGATATTCAAATGATTTAAATACAATGTAGGATTTTTCAACAAGCAACTTGAGAATTCTGTGACAATTGTATTAATAAAAAATATAATTATCGATAGCTATTCAATTTCATACAACTTTCATTCATATTGAATAAACAATCTCGATATATAGCGACAATCCAATTGAATAAGGTAGAAAATTATATCTCATTGACAATTCATACCACTCAATGCGCGAATACATAAGATCCGTACTATTGATACTCCATTAAATCAATACTGACAGAAGTTGGAGTCAATTTATAGATGAAGATATCGATAGACAAATAATAACTTTTAATATCACAAATAATATCGTGTAATTAGTTCGTTGCCGATGGTGTAAGCTATCTTTTTCAGTGGACTAAGTCGAAAGAGCTCGTGACAAAAGAACGATATATGGACCAATACAGTTTCCACCAATGACAATACTCTAAACATAAGTAATAGCATCAAATACAAAGGTAGTAGAGATGAAACATAATCGTGACAAAAATAATACAACTAGACAAATATATAATTTATTTGAAACTTTGAATAAACTTTTATCCTTTATCTCGCGCTTATATAATCATATAATACTAATCAACAATGAAACAAAGAAAAAAATGGATTTTATTCGTCATCGTCAGTGTCGTTGTCATTCGCGTGAAATGTGAATCATATTTGTGGCCAACAAAATGTTTTTTTTTTCTCGTATATCTATTCATATAAATCATGATTAATAAACAATGAATCCAAGAAAGATTCACACAGTGACGCATAATTCAACGAGTCAGGAGAGACGTTTATATTTCATTTTTCAAAAAATAAATGACTTCACAATATACGGACGTAAAATAATCTTGATAGTATCACACATCACTAATCATGTGATAAAAAAAAAATTTCAAATTTTTTTTATCTTTAAATTGAAATAAAAATATTTAGTTGAAATTAAATTACACATACATACATATATATATATATATGAAGACACGTGTCACAGATATCGCTGACAGAGAAAAGTGCAAATGACCGATTTTATTACTTTGTAAATTGTGTGATGATGTTAGAAATTTTTTGCACAAAAAAAAAAAAGGGAAGAAAACGGAAAGGAAAAAAAAAAAAAAACAAAAGGAGAAAAAAAAAAAAAAAAAAAAAAAAAAAAAAAAAAAAAGAGGCAAAAGGCGACTGGCGAGTGGGAACACGAGGGGAGTAGAGATAAAGAATCGGAGACGAACGTTCCGGACGGATATCAAATTATTAGCGATTATAAACGCTATGACGCCTCTTTTTTGTACCATTTGACTAATTATCTTCAATAAAATATATATAAATGACAATGAGACAAATGAATAGAAGAGGTATGTGACGGGAAAGTTAACGAAAAAACTATGAAATAATTGTAACGGAATTTTCATTTGAAATTGTAAGAAATTCGTTCTTCATATCCATTCTTTTTCCTTTAAAAATTTTGAATCGTAACTACGTGCTTTTCAGTATATTACCAAGTGTACCATTCAAGTCTTTTGAATCAGTGTGATTGAACAGGTGGAGAAAAAATCCAATCGTACCCTTCCGACAGCAAATTTTATTGTTCTTCATTGGAGCAATACTAATGAAACTGCAATTATAGGACATAAAGCTAAAAGTGGAGTATAGAAGGAATGACGCATGCGGACAACTCAATCGAAACTGGAAAATTCTCCGATTTCCATTGGTTATTGAGGCGCAATTTCATCTCAATTCAGTTTGTAATGCTCAAGCATGAACTTATTGGAAATTAATTCTCACATTGTCAGGAATTTCGAAATTGTATTGAAAATCCCAATTTATAACCAATTCTCGTTTGTAACTTGATACATCATAACATATTACACCGCCTACACACAATTACAACAAATCAATAATAATCAATTAAATCAAGAGAGAAAAATTCAGATAGTTATAATGAACAATATTGTTAATGGAATTAGAATAAAGATTGGAGAAAAGAATAATTCAGGCGAATATTCTCCAGTGAGGAAGACAATCAATCTACAGGTAATATCTTGAAAGATATAATGTTCTGATTCCACGAAAGTTTTTTTTATTTGCAATCTGTGAAAATATATGAGTTCTGGTAACAATGAAAAATTTTCTAAAATCAAATAAAACAAAGTTACTGTGCTGGCTATTGAGTTGATATTTTCCGCACCATGTGCCCCCATCTCTACAAAATATCGACATCCTCACAACTTTGACTCTTCAAGAATCCGAAATCCTAATAATGAATTACAGAATAAAAAAAGATTTCCTGACCCAAAATGTACGAATACCTATCTTAAATAAAGATAACTTTCTTTGCTGTAGTCGTAATTTATAATCACAAATTGTTTTTTTTTTTCTTTCTTTTTCTTTTTTTTTTTCTTTCGTCTGTTTGATTATTTTCATCAAGAGTTCGGGGATATTCATGTGTAAATGTGTCTGTGTGCGTGAACCGACGCGAATGTTGGCGAAATTCAAATAACGTGATAAATATATGAATATCAACTCCGTACGACCTTGACGCGCAGACAAGACGAAATATTATATTCCCGATGTCTCTCAAGGGAAATCAAATGAAATTGCTATTCAAGAAGAAAAAAAAAATAACAGAAAGTTGATAGCATGTAATGAGGGGATATAACAAAAAGAATATTAACGATAAATGTAGTGAAGAATACATGGATGATAAATGTCTTTTGTCTCTTTGTCTCTCTGACATACCATGGTGCTTTTCTCTTGAAAAATTCTCTAAATTATATCAATACATTCGGAAAGGTATTGGGGTCGACATAGTCAACGTAATGAATAGGAAAAGTGAGAACGAAAAAACAAATGGGCTCATAGTGAATCTCAATTGAAATGCTCCCGGACTTTTTTCAATATTCGTATGATCAAATTGATAATCATATTAACACGTACTCATGTGAATTGTTCTAATGTATTTTTGGAATCTTGCGAAATATAATTGCTGTGTGATCTTCTATAATGACGATAAGAAATTATCCTGGGGGCCGTCACAAATTCTTCATCATCCCTAATTTCTCCTCCGACGTATATTTCCTATTGAAAGTATTTCAAGTAGAGCATGTCAAGTTCGAGTAGCATTAATTCCAGCGCTAGAGATAATTCCATATGCGAACGACTCCTCGGTGAAACCAGTGTGGAAAACTTTTTCATCTTCTAAAACAGATTAAAGAAAAAATTGAGGTTGATGCCTCGATACAACAAAAAGGCGTTTCCAACGGTCGAAAATGTATCGAGATGACATGGAAAATAAGAATGGCACACGCGAGTGTGGTGACGGTTGGACAAGGGACAAACGAAATGCCGGTAGGGGATCATGTGAGTGGTGGATGAATGAGGAATTATCACATGTATATGTTATTCATATTTCCATCCTCAACGAAGAACATGTGGTAAGATGGTAAAAAGTGATGCTTCGTTAAATGAAGGAAAAAAAAAAACAATAAGTAAAAATAGTTGTAAGCAAAGCAATAAACAATATATTGCCATGAACAGTCCTCATGTTGGGATAAGATAATGATTCACACACACACACATATATATATATACACACACACACACACACGAACCACATAGGTTAGTTTCCATTACAAGGTGAAAAATGGCACATTATGACAAACATTAAAGAAAATGATTCCATGTTCAATATAAAAACATTAATACATACCGATAAATAAACAGAAAGATAAATGGAAAGAATGTGAGTTATGGAGGAAAACTCGAAGTAAATTGAGAAACAGAGAGACAGACAGACAGACAGATCTCATGAGTGGATAGTAAACTGCGATGATAAAAAAGAGGATTTAACACTCATGACCTCTAATTTGAGGTCATTGAGAAGTTCAAGGGTAACTGGGAGGAAGTCGACAAAGAAAAACAGAGAAAAGAAAAGATCTTTACGGCTACTCTGGGTTATTTTTTTTTCTCATTTTTAATAATATGCTTTCGCCCTCGGCATCTATATTTAGGATGCCACTGCACTGCAATTTGCGTGCGTGCGTTAAGCTGACATTGTGAGACAAAATGTTTACGAGAAAATGGGGAGGAGAAGAAGAAAATGAGAGGAAATAGTGCGCACATAAACACACATGTGTACACATATATAGGGAGAAAAAAGAAAAGAATTTTTACACCAAAGGACGAAGCGAAAAAGTTTCAGCAAGTAAAGATTCCACAAGGCTAAAAGCTTTATAAAAATAAAAATAAATAATCTCAAAGATGAACGTGTCGAGACTTTCTTATTGCGCCCACACTCCAACATAAATGTTTGTATTTATATATATATGAGACTGCTCTAATTTCTTGAACAAAGAAATTTCCAACTATACGTTCTAATTTGTTTTAACTTACGACATTTTGCGAATTTTGCATTTGTACAAACAGCAACGTGACAATATACACTAACAAAAATAATGTCTGCAAAAAAAGAATTCACACTTTTTCTTTTCTTTGCTTTCAGCTCCTGTCAGATTGAAACGTTTTCATGCGTGTTTGCGCGTGCGTCACCGAGCAGATGTGCCCTCTCGTAATAGTCGAAATAAAAGTCGTTGATGGAGTCAAGGTTGCAGTATCCTTGAGTACGGTATCAGAGGTCAGTGAGAGTGAAAGACAAAAAAAATAACATTTAATGCAGGCACAGACCCCCCACTCATTCTGTCTTTAGGAATATGATAAAGAGATCTGTGTGGGGACGACACGGAGATAAGCAAAGAAGAGAACAAAGCGGGTGGAAATGACAAAGTGGAAAATGAGTCAATACTCAAATAGATGCAATTTAATATACCAGAGGTTCGAATCGATTGACGAAATGTATTAAGAATAAATATCTGAATGATTTCAGAAAATAACTACTCGAAACTTTACTGAGAGAAATACATTAATAAAGTTTTTTTTTTACTACACTCATTGTGCACAAAACATTTTACAAAGATAAAGTATGTATTAATTCGACGCTTATGTTTCTTCAAATTAATCATTCAATTTCAACTAATTTTGATGAAATCTTTGAAATGGTATGCAAGGTGTTTGCGGATTCTCATTTATATACTTTGCCATTTCATGTTACTGACCTTTCGTAGGTAATTACGTGAAAGATTTTCTGAATGAATTCAAATCAAGAGCTCTGATAAATTGATAAAATCAATGAGAAATTTCATACGTGTTCAACAAATAAGTTCTAAAAATAAAAAATTGGAAAATAGAATCATATAGATGATCATATCTTGAACATGTCCTTCCTCGAAAGTTGAATACAGATTTCGGATAAAGGAAAATGGAAAAATTTTGATCACATCTATAGATGAATTGATTCGATTCCTCAGAGTATAGGAATAAACAGAGAAAACGAAATTTTCTTCCCCACTTCCTGTGCGGATCTACTTTTCCAATGGAACATTGAATATAGGTGAAATGGGAGAAGATGGACTGTTTACAGAGAAAAAGGAAATGAGACAGTGAAGAAAAAAGATTCTGAGGTCATGAACGATTGTAGATCAGACGGCGCCACAAGCGCATAAAAATTTCATGGCGATTGTTTTTGCTGTTGCCTCTCACGAATTTCAAGGACGTCGCAGTGCGAAACCGGCTCAACAGACTCGAACGGGAGCGAGATAAGTGAGAGGGACGGAGAGAGAAAGAGGGAATGCCATTTACCTCATGTCTCGTCGTGCCTTTTCAGCTTTTTATCTTTTTTTCTTCGGATGGTCGCGCGCGGTCATTTGCGGATACGGTTCTCATTATTCCTTTCCTTCCTTTTCCCTTTCTTGTCGAGACTTGTAATGCTCACGCACACTGACGTCATTGGTGCACGTCGCTTACTATTTCCGTTCGTCCGATCAATGCATTTCTACATATATATATAAATATATAAATATATATGTAAATGTATATATAAATTCGAATGCGTTTGGTGGCTTCCAAGAATTAGATACCCCTAAGTATAAATTATCATAATTCGAGATCAGGCACCTTTCAACGATGTTCAACAATCAGAGGCATTTCAAGTATTTTCCAGAAAAAAAAATGAATTAAAATCATTGTTTCAAAAATGTTATCGCGAATAAATCGGCGATTCTTCTTGTTTGTCCTGAAAGTAAATATATGAATCTAATGGAAATTTATTATTTCATTACTTTTTAGGACGCATTTATTTTTGGATTAATAAATTCTTTGACAATTACCCATATGTTCAATGTGATTGCACGTGTCTGTGGGTTCTTGTGAATTTGCCGCAGTTGAGTTGACGGTGAATGTTGAACACACTATACAAAGAATAGAGCAAAGTATAATGATTTGAATTAATGTGGGATTGTTCAAAATTTGCAACTCAAAGTTTTCAGACAGTTCAATTGATTCCTTGCCGACATATTGTATATGTATACGCGTAATATACTATTTGCAATAATAATTCATACTGTTGAAACTCTTCATTAAAGTTTTTATTCAAGTGCACTCGACTCTCCATTCATTTTTTACTTGTTTTTCCATTTTTTTTACTCACTCAACAACTGCGAGAGTATACTCTTTGGTCTTTCAAACAAACTGGGTTAACAGTCAAATATCCGAAAACTTGAATGCGGAATTCCCATTCAAGTTCATAGTCTAGACAAATTTCGCAGAACTATTATCCGGAGAAATATAAAAAACCCGAAATCTTGGACATATCTCAACTATAATCAACAGACAGAATAATTACAATGTAATATCATAATTGAGTCATCTCTAAACATGGTAAAAAGCGAAATTGAAAAAATGAAATGGCAAAAAAATTATCGTCACAGTGCACAAAAAAAATGCACACACACACTCACATACATTCAAAATGATCCCCATCAAATATTCGTACAGCGCATCTTAAAATAATTCCCGGGAAAGCAGGGACGTCTCAAGGCCTCAAACGAGGAGTGAACGCAGTGAAGATAGATGAACAAGAGGAGGAGGAGGAGGAGAATGACGACGATGAAATTCGCAATACTGCGGTGTGCTTGTGGTTGAAATGGCGAAGATACTGAAGATACGCACATATACACCCACACACACACACACACACACATACACGCATACGCACACACATACACATACACACAAATACGGAAGAGGGGAAGTGGAAACGAGACGTAGAGGATCGACCGGGATAGGAGCAAGCAGCAGCGGGGAGGAAAAAGAGGAAGAGGTGGTCGTGTTGCACAGAGGCAAGAGGGGGGTCAGACAGGGGCGGGGCACATGGTAGAGGGCCCGCAGGAGGGGGCGCCTAGCAACAGTCCCGCCGGCGGCAGCCGGCCAGGAGGTAAGCATGATTGAATAAAACTGGCATCGAAAGTGCGCGACGACGACCCACCAGGCGTTGACATCAGCGACACGCACAGACGCGCTCATTGACTTGTTATCCTTCTTCTCACTTTGTCATCATTATCATCATCATCATCGTCATCGTCGTCATCATCGTCATCATCGTCATCATATCATTGGCATCGTCATTGTCATTGTCATCAGCATCATCATAATCATCATTATTATCACCATCGTATCGTTTCATATCTTTGATAAATATGTTATTTGAACGTTAATGATGAATGAATTTGTTCCTTTTTTTTTTCCAATGATCGAACCAATTGTTTTTGAATGTCGATTCACTTCTGATATTGGACGATTATCGATTGATTGATATTTGAATAACTATTGTGCGTCGACCGAATACAATGTTCGATTAACGTAACCACAATCCAGGAACTTTGGATCATTATCGCTATGTCGTACATCGGAATCAATCAGTATTAAAATCATCGGGAAATATATGGATAAAAAAGAGAGAGAGAGAGAGAGAGAGCAATGGGGATGTGCCAATCGGTTCATGAAAATTATATATACAATAAACTAGAATAAGAGAATTTGAGCAGTTATCACAAATTCCATATCAATATGTATCGGCAAGGGAAGCGAGAAATGAAATGAAATATATATCTACAGGAATGGAGAAAGGTTACTAAGCTATATGCATGTATACTCAGGTGACAATGCAAGCAGTGCATTGAAGGCAGTGAGGGGGACTAGAAAAAGTACAATGGGAGAGGAGATGAAAGGGCAGAAGGGTTAGGGATATCATAAATAGGCTCCAATAGATGATGAAGACCTGCTGCTGATGGGCTGCCGTTGCCCCTACCTACATAGGTCGGCGACTGGGTGGCAAATCGGCGATTCACGCGAGAACTGAAGCAAGTTCAAACTTGACCGTCTGGGAATGTTTGAAGAGTCGAGAGCTCGTAGACAAATTACAATCCATACTAATATTATAAATGCGAAAGTAACTCTGTCTGTCTGTCTGTCTGTTACTCTTTCACCATAGGCTATAAATAATCACGCCATCGTTCTTAGGGGGTAGGCAGTAGGCAGAAAAAATAATTTTATTCAGCCCAGCGGAGCGGGCGGGTACAGCTAGTTAGATATAATATGAGAAATATTTTCGTGTATGAAAAATGAGAATTGATGTTGGACGTTTTAATGTAACTCAATCCGATTGGATGTGAATTAATAATGGATAATAATTGAGTGATGAAATTATTGAGCTGCGATAGATAGAAGTCATATGAATTATTAATCGCCGAAGAGACATAGCATCGACTTGCAGACTGCTGATACAACTTTCCCATTTCATGCCATATTTCATATTGAATAAATGATAGAATTTAAAAATTTCCACGTTTTATGTCGTCATGCGAAATATGAAATAGATGAAGACTTAGCAGGTGTGGAGAATGTGCAATTGGCACAACTTTTCCATCACGAAGCGCCGTGAACAACTGCAGACATTAACTCAATGAATATTCAGCGTTTCAATATAATTATTGAAATTGATGCATTATTATTAAAATTTCCATACATTAGTAGTTAAATGATATACTCGTGGAGAATTTTCGAGTATATTGCAATTATGCAATATTGCATTGTATTTATGAATTTTTTGCGGAGACCATCATGGATGATTTTATTTACTTCACAAGAATAAAGTAAGTATTTGTATCTAAAGTTTTTGAAGTGTCGCCAAAAATGTTAAATAGAATTTGACAATTTTTCACAACAATTCTCTTGTCAAGCAAATCTGAAGAATTATTTTGTTATTTTAGTACGTCATAATGAAACGAGATTTTTCATATGCACCCGGTGAATTAATGAATTCGACAATGTATAAATCTGATTGTACTTGAAAATTGTTTACAAGAATAATGAGATTTTACTTCTCATTTGAATGTTTATTCTCCATGTAAAAGAATGTTGTAGTTAGATATTCGCAGTCGTTGCGAACAGTAATGTTGGTGTGTCTGGGTAATCATGAGCGCACTGAAGCGGATCGGTGCCGGACGAAAGTGCTGGTTTCAGCCAGCTCGATCCGTCTCGAGGTCGATTCAAAAGGAGGAGCGGCCTGGTAACAGACCAGATACAATATTGTCGTTAAATGGAAAAAGAGAGGTAAATAATAAAAATAAAACCCCTGCTATTGTTCTATTTAATTATTCCATCATAATTTTCTCTCGGTTTATTACTGCAGCAATATATTTGAAGAGATGAAAAAATTGTCTCAATTGTTTTTAGAACAGGAAATCATTATCAGTGATGATGATAATGAAAGAGGACGTATTCATTGTATAATATATTTTCGACTAATTTTTTAAACTATTCTCCAGTAAAAGAACAGATTGATTCAATACATTATGTAAGATATTGGCTTATATGAGTAGACATACAGGGACCGGAAATTCACCGATTATCTGTGCACTCACAAGTTATGTTCAGGTATGACATGGCAGAGGTATAAGGGAGTGGCACTGCGACGGTCAAACGGGTGTGAATTTCTCCACTGCAAGTCGATCGATCATTGCATTGCGCATAGAACTTCATACTTATGTGTGTATATATATATATGCGTGCGTGTTTGTGTGTGTATATATATATTGATACATGTGTAGTAGATTGAAATGTGAAGGGCGAGAGATGGCATTGTGCCAGCGAACGATGAAATTTATTGATAGACATCTGCTCGAGATTTATGTAATGGTGAAAAAACACCAAACTTTAGCATAAAATAATTAAATATGCTGCTTTGTGTCTTCAATATCTGTATAAATATTATGTTGTTGAACATAAAGTTTGATTTAATAATGAACCGGCAGCGGTATGAAACGAAGCACTGAAGAATTCACGATCGGTAACTTGACGATACACGAGTATATCTGTATATGTGTATACGTGTTCAATCTCGCGTGTACGTGAACACAAAGCTACTATGATGAGAATATGATCCAGCCAGTATATCTATTTATCGTGTACTTCGACATGCACGATCTCAGTATGTTTTATTATTTTTCATAGTAATATTAATTGTTCAGATGGGAATGGCACACAGGAAAGTGGAATAAATTTAACATTGAAGAATATCACATTTTTTACGTGGAAAAATTCGGTTTTTTTAATTTCAAAAATGTCTTGACTGATTGAAAAATTAATACGTTATAAAATATCATTTGTGAATGAATTTCGCAACAAAACGTCTGACATATTATAATACTACATGTTAAAATACGTCGGCAAGACGAAATTTATCGAAAGGACTTGAGGCAAACACTAATCTTGAGCAGCGTGTGCACCATTTATTTGTCTATGTAAAATGAACTAACACATCTACATAGTCATTAGAAATAGATTGTTGTTTCATCACATTGTCAAAATAGATGTAAGGCAGTGAAGATCTATAAACCAACGATATCAATTGTATGGAAAGGTAGGGGAAGCCAGTACCACAGATGGTGAATAAATTGAAAGGAAAAAATATTTTGAACAAACACTGGAGCACGTGATAGACCAATTTTTTTTTTCCATCACTCAACGAATTTAAAGATACCAGGGTGATATTAGGTCGATATATACACAAACATATATATGGTTATGATGTCGTTCGCAGAATCAATGTTTCATGCCCACGCATCGTAAACGATTGAACGTCTTTTTAATTGGAAATAGCTGTATAGACCTGAACGCCTAGTCGTAAGAACGTCTCTCTCCGCCTAACCGATTGATAACTCTTTAAATTAATTCTGCATAAATTTCATAATGACATATATATGTATATACATATTCAATGATATTTTTCCGTTACACATGGCGGATTGTTGATGTATTTAGTAAAAACGTCCCTCAAACAAACTGAAATCATATCATTTGGCGTGTCTATGAAAGTTCGGGAGAAAAGAAAGATGCATTAAGCTATATTCACGTTTCACGTGTTCATAACCATGGCAACGCGGTTTGTATCAATTCACACAACCCGCTCACTACCACTGAACAAAATAATGAAAAAAATATATAATTGGAACAATAACCATGGCAATCACTGTGCGATAACTGATGGTGATATATAATGAAAAAATAGAACTCAAAGTTTTTATGAGTATATTGCTAATGAGAAATACGAGTATGAAAAGCAGAATATTGACTCCCTGTATATATATATATATATATATATGAATTCTCATCTAGTTATTTCGAAGAGTACGGATATCCCGCAAAATTGAGTTTCAGCGCGACGAAAAAACAAGAGAAAAAGAAAAATCAAATCCAAAATAAAAAGGCCATCGGGTCAAAGAAGAAAAAAAATTGATACCATGAATTTTTCTCCGTCTTTTTATGTTCTCAATGCATGAACGTTATATATCCAGAGTAGTTGAGGTAGTTATAGTAGCGTAGCAGTAGTAGGAGTGGGAGTCTTGTGTATACCACGGCATGAATCAAATATCGTCAATTTCGCAGAAAGTGAAACGTTAGTATAGTCCACTCTATAGAAATAGTATATTTGGTGTATACATGAACATTACCTTTCCAAACACGTGTTCCGTTATACAGTTGGGAGAAAGAGACGAAAGAAGAGGGAAAAAGGGTGGGTGTACGGGTGAGTAAGTGAGTGAGTGAGAGCGAGGAAAGGAGAGATAGTGCGAGTTAAATGAAGGTTATATAGTCGCGACGTGCCGACGTCGAGACAAGACCTAACTTGCACACATTACACATACATCTTTATATTCTCTTTGTCATTCTCAACGTCCTTCTGCCACACCGATCGATGTATATATATGTGTGTTGTGCAGAAAAAAAGGCATTCACCGAACTATTCACATAACATGCAATATTCCATGCAAGTCCATACATGTACAGTCCATAATTGAATGCGCAAGAGAACGTGATTATTATTGCCATTTTGAAGATGAAGTCACATATTTGTCATTTTTTCAATTTGCAGGTTTTCGTTTCTTTTGAATTAATTTCAATTGACATTTTCTGTTCTGCAAACACATTTTTTCATTTTAAAATCGCTTCATTGCTTTTGACATTTATGTTAAATGATGTATTCTAAATATTGCATATTTAGAAGTGAATAATGAACTGTCAATTACTGAATAAATGTCACTCAATGATGACAAATTGATCGAACAAATACTCTATTGCTTAGGAGTCATGGAACAATCGTCATAATGTTCATTGCGAAAAAGCGGTGATCTGTGAAATCCATTCATACTGGTAATTTCATTTAAATCTTCAAAATCACTTTTGACCCTCAGCTATTCGACTACAGTCTAATGCCAATAACTTTATGTTCAATGATTACATTCAAATAATTGAGCCACCCACGTTCTCGTAAAAACTTCAATGGCCATTGCATTCGATTATTATATGCCACGATGGAGAAGAAAAAGGAAAAGAATTTCGCAAAGATTTCCTACCTCATTTACCACTATATCTTCATAATTTTTTATTTCTCAATCTAGTTTTTTCTTTTGTTGGTGCAGTCCCAGCTGCCAGTTCGATTTGTACTCGTTACTTTATATTGCAATATCACTCAACTGGTAGAACATATTAATGTATACATCCAATAGCAAGAACATTTAATAATCGTGAATTCTTACCTGATTGAGATGTACATTTTCTGTTTCTGTAGAAACTGATGACGCTTCACCATTTTTTAATTTTTGCTTCAAATTTCGTGTTTTATCAATATTTTATCTCAATTTTAGGAGACGACAAGGAAGAAAACTTTTTACTATTAATTAACATCCTTTCCACGCTCGTGATTGTTATCATTATTTTCATTATAATTATTAATATTATTATTATTATTATTATTATTACTATTAATATTATAAAAAGTGTTTATGGTACTATTCTTCTTATTAGTTTGCAGATGTCGGAAATTGCAATAAAATTTGCCAATCACCCATGTGTTAAACTCACGACATTATCAACGATTCTCAATCCGCTACATCAAGAGGTGAAGACGTGACAATGTTTCATTTTCTTTTTTTTAATTTTAATTTTTCCGGCTTGTTACTGATAGAGTGAAACGTGGGGAATAGAATGGCGCTGTCCAATGAAGGAAAATCGCAAATCGAATCGGAGGTCTTTGTAATTTTTATCGCGTAGAAAAGTAAAAAGGATTAATAATAAAAAGTGAAAAATGAGAAAGAAAAATGAAAACAACACGTCACCAAATCACTAGTGAAAATATGTTCGCCCTTCTGCCCTCCCTCTCATTATCATCATTATTGTTGGTACCAACTTTTTTTTTCATTATTATCGTTGTTGTCATCATCAATTTTATTTCGATTCTCATACAATAAAAATAGTCCTTGTGTTGTGACATTTTTTATTGACAATTTCGCAATTCCTTCAAAAGACATTGAGAAACGGAAAAAAAAGACAAATATTGAAAACGAAAGATATGAACCTACACTTGGAAAATTTAATTTTCATTCAACGAGAAACTATTGCATATCTATTTTGTGTATTGGACCAACAATTTGACAATTCTTTTTTTCGTACATCGCGATTTATGTCCAACAAATTTTTTTTTTTCCTTCTTCGTAGTTTCGCAAAAATTAAAAGATTTTCCGATTTGACGACATTTATATGTTTATATATGTATATATATGCGTACGTGCGTTTGTACGGACAAGTTGGAACAAGTTGAGAGGAGAGAAAGCCCGAGATGGAACTTTATTTTGCGAGAGGGACTTTTCCCCGAATAAGAGCAACCTCTCTCACGAAACGCCGGCGATGAACTGGCCGATGGGCCGTTGCGCGATTGCCAAGAGAATTTTGTTTGATCGTGTCTGGTAACTACTAACCGTCATGTGGCACATCGACCCAACGAACATGCGCGGATAGTCACGAGTGTGCGCGATTGTATTTTACTCTCGCATCTCTCTCTTTCATTTGCGCACACATACATCCACCGGAAACATTGCCGGCCGGCATTTTCAAAACCTTTTATACAATCGCCAATATAAGAACAACTATCGACACAACTTTATTTTCCGACATTGATTAATTTGTGTGTGATACAACAATCTGATAGATTAGAAAAATAGTAAATAGCTGACCGTAATTTTACTTCATGGATGAATAGTCACATAGTAATCACAGACATTCCATAATTAGTCACATTCATCGATGAAAGTTTGAGCACACATACCATCTATATTGAATTAATATTAACATCTATTTTGAATAATTACTCATTCGATTTTGTGCAAACTGTTGTAATAATGATGAGTTGATCAGGAAATTACGTATTCCGATTACGAATGCATTGGAAAGTGAATGCGGAATTAATTCTCTCATAGATCAAAAAATGATTCATACCCCAAGAATTTTTAATGTTGGTTTTCTTGTCGTACAGCCGTTAATAGTATTTGAATATTATGAAATATGATTCAATGGCAATTGTATTGAAATATTCAATAAATAGTTTATATATATATTCCCACGCATCTGTTCACGAATATGTTTAACAGATTTAGTAATTTGTGTGTAGAAAATCTGCTCCGAATTCGAGTTAAAAATGATTTATTAATAAAATCATAGAGAATATTCGATAGAAAGATTCGCATTGAAATAATATTGAATTACGACAATCCTGTATCGAAAACGAATAAATATTTACCTTAAATTCTATATAAGTATTCTCCTCACACTTCATCCCATTAGTCATATCAACAAAAAAAATGTGACCACAGCTCTCATGTCAAAATTCGCCAAGGAAAATATTGCATTGAAGTGAAAATGATTCTCCTGTAGTAAAGTTTCAATCACAAATAAGTTTTCACATATTTCGACTGTTTTAGTCCGTTTAATTTTCATGAAGAATCCAACTGTTCATAAATTTTTTTCTTCTTTTAATATTGAGATACATTGTTTACATCAAATTCAAGATAGATATTCATTCATATTATCATTAATTATACTGTGGAATACAAACAGACGAAAAGAAAAGTCGGAGAATAATTTGAACAAATATAATTATGTACACAGCCAACAATTGCCATCAAAGGAAAATTTCGCCGTTGAACTTGAAGAGCCAGGTGGGTATGGTGGTAGCGCGGGGTTTCAACATCGTCAAAGAAAGAATAGCAGAGGTCGTGAGAGGGATGCAGGATAGAGGTGACGTACGGGTCGACGAGAAAAAAATAAGAGATCGAAAAGCATGAGAAGAAGGAGAAGGAGAAGAAGGAGAAGAAGGAGATGGAGAAAATGGAGGAGGAGAAGACGGCGGCGGACCGGGCGGCTAAGACGAGGAGCAGACAAGAGGGGAGTAAAGTGAGTCTCGGAGTGTAAGACACATTATATATAGGAGAAGAGGCAGCCAGACGTGGCGGGGTAGGAAAGGACGTCGAGACTTAGTCACGGGCGAGAGTCTGTGGGCACCCGTGGGCCTACACAAAAAAAAAAAAAAACCCGAACGGCGAGCTTGGTTTCGAGAAAATGATACTTTACATTGTTTGAGATGAAAATGCTTCGTTAGAAATGGTCGATAATTTGTAACTACAATGATACGTAGAAATAGTAATTCAACATCGGATTAATTTATATATAGTCCTTGAATTTGTACCAGGTTTCATTGAGTTCACCGTATGAACATTACGATTTGTATATTATGCATACCAACTGAAATTTGGTGTTTGAGTTAGGACAATCCCTCTCATCGTTTGAATCCATCAATTTTATCACTCAAAAGAGATTATAAAATTGGTAATGTATGTCAATTTCGCCGCTAAACCTCAGCCAATGAACTCAAAAGTAACCGCACACTGAGGAAAATAGAATAAAATTCATTACATCATTTTATTGTACAGTGATTTTCCTACAAATACGTATTTGTTTACTGAAAAGTAATAATTTAGGCATACATTTTATGTAATCCAATGAAATTCAACGATATTTCCTTCAGTGTGTACTCTACTATTATTTTCAAGAATAAATATTATTACCATCTCATGTTGTTATTACGAAATCACTATGCATCAATTTTTGCTCTATTTATTGTGGCACAATTCTGGAATACTATTTTTCATATCTCGTTCCTGAGAATCATATAGGGAACTCATTGTAATAAAATGAAACCTGGATTTAGTTAATTCTGCCAGTCGTTCATGTGAATAAAGATATTATATGATAACTAAAGACTTATTATATTCATATATTCCAAAGTAATATGTTCTTCAAGACTATATGATATGATTTGAGTTAGGTTGCAACCTACTGAAAATATCGAAACCATTTGAACAAAAAAAAAATAAGAAGCATTGAATTTATACCAAAAGTACCATTTATATCCAAAAAATAATTTAAAAAATACTGCGACGACCTTGAAGTTGAGACAGAGGCTTTATAGATAGCTTATGAATCAAAACTATTGAGATATACGACATTGACACTTGGGAAGACCACACAACTTCTATTTCTCTATGTTCGTTGCGATAATTATGTAAAAAAATATTAATTCTCATCCCACTGTATGAATGACATTTATAAAATCAAAGTCGCTTCGCCCCAACACTGACCTCTTTTTATTTTCATGTATAAGAACGATTGGTAGTGGCGCGCGGGGCCGGCGCACACCGGTAGACACGGAGGGAGGACGCGAGAACGAGTTCGAGTACGTCGCGTGATGAGACGAGAGACGGGTCCTTCACCCGGACTAAGCGGTATATATGCATGTAGTCAGTAGTAGTAGTATAGTGCTGCTGCTGGTGCGTTGCGTCTCGTCGCAGTGGGGGGAGTACCTATCCGTACTATATATATAGATATACAGATACCACACAGCAACGAGACTTGAAATTTTCTCTACACAACTACTCCTAACGCCCATTCTTTCTCAGAATACAACCGTTACACACGCATATATATTTTGCACTACACGTATACTACGCGACCGAATAACCCTCATTCCTGCTACTATTTTCAACCCTCCAGACTAATTAGTTATTATTTAATTGACGAACCAAAACACTGAATGTACGTAGCCCGCAGTACAATACTAAAGGAGGACGTTCAAGATGATGAATATGAAGTGAATGTTGAAAGTAGAGGGGAATAGAAAAATGAAGTAATGCTCCACCCCATCTTTAATGGTCCTTTTACAAGAATGAATCTATATATTTTTATACATGGATATTAATTAATTTTTAAGGAGAGCCGCATTGACGTCCTATCCGCTACAATATCATAGAAATGAAGCAAAACGTTTTATCTTCATATTCAAACATTTTTCTCATTTGTCAATAATGCGCAACCCTTTTTAGTTCCTAATGCCATATTTGTGTAAGGGCACACATACAACCACCAGAATATACATTCGTACATATGATCGTGTGAGTGTTTGTGCATGCAGTATACGTTGCGAATTTCGCATCGACCATCAACCGGTGCCAATATAATGTAACGGGAGCTATATAACGGGATGGAGGACGCATTGGGGGGTATTTTGTTGGCCCTGTGTACAGCATACAGGGCCGAAACAATTTCGTCCGATTAATTGACTATTTGATTATTATTGCTTTTCAGGATTTCACAGTGTTACTGCTAGAAAAAATGATTTTTTTTTTTTTTTTTTTTTTTTTTTTTTGGCAGACCATGAAATGTTTTCTGTTGCCATTTAATTAATTAATTTTCTCATGATGTAGGTCGAGGTTTTCATCGTTATTATTTATTCATTGTCTTTCTGTTGGGATTCCGCTGGTTGGTGATCACAATTGATCTATTGCGTTGAGAAAACTTCGGCTACAGAGTAATTCATGGATTTCATTTGAGGCAGGTTATATTCACTACCGGAAATTTTGTAGTCGAATATAGTTATGATTTCCATAATTTAACTTGCAATTTCAAATATTAACTAACCTTCACCTTCTAGTGAAGATGCAGCCCTCGAAAAGTTACGCCTGAAAAATTAAATCAAAAAATAAAATAGGAACTTGAATACCAAAAAAAAACTAGAACTCGAATTCCATTCGCTACTCTAACAATCAATAACTATTGGGATTGGGTTCTGCATATAAATAGTTAAAAATTCACATGATCTCGATGATTGAACATAAAAAAAATGATACATTAATGCAATAACAGTTCTCATCTCACAAAATAGGTGAGAATGATTAGCTCGTAGAATTAATTTTTTCATAAATCCAAATGTGTTGGTGCGGAAAAAAAAACAGAATTCACAAGGAAAAATGGCTGCAAATTAGAACGTACGCTTTTTGCAGAATATAACTAAGAATCCAGATGCTTGGAATTTGTATTGCTGTCATTTCCATAGTCATTGAAATATGCACTAGAGAAATGAAGAAAGAACGATTTCTCAGAAGGGCCAATCTCGTCACAACACATCTCAGCACGCAACTTCTAGTGGGCCTGCTATTGCGGACCTAAATGTATGAAAGATTTTACCCAGATCTCTGAGAATCATTTCGCAAACTCTCCCGACGTTGACACTGATGCCACGGAGTTTCATGGCAATCTATCATTTATTTAAGTTAAATCACTTAAAATTAGATATGTAGAATTGTAGGATGATCATTATTAACATAAAGATTCCACGAAATATGATTAATGTCAATTTGCTGCAAATTCTTTCATTAATACGAAAACCATTGTGTGAATGGCTGTTTTAGCTGACTATTAAGAACACATAATATTGCATATAAACGTAATGTCAATGCGGAATAATAGTTCATTTCTCCCGAGTGAAAATCTATCTGCAAACTCAATATAAAATTAGCCTTGTTTGAGTTCCCCAAATTCTATAGAAGTTGTATTTGGTTTCATTCTTTTTACGAATATTCTGCCAAATGTCTCCTTAACATTCCACTAAATCGAAAAAGAAAGGTAAAAAGTTGTTACATCGATAAAGTCCCCTTTTTTCTCACGTTTAATTCATATTTGTAAATCATCCACTATCTATGCACGGTATATACTCGAAATGTTTTTATCAATCGTGCATTCTCACTTGTGCACATATACGTATATGTATATACATTTATATTCAACAATCGCATGCGCGTTTGTACAAGACCACAGACGTTGTGGCATCGTTATGAATGGGACGCTGAATACATGACGGAGACCCGTGCCAAAAACATCCAAACATTCATGTTGATGGATGGAAGAAACAGGGAACAAGTGAAAAAGAGAAAGATAGTGAGAAAACTTTTTTTCCCTTGGTGTCACGCAATCGGACTCGTGAATTGAATTTAAATGTTCTCATATGATTTGTGTGTGATGATGCGTGAATTGCGCACGAGTCTTTACATTTGTTTTTACACTCCATCATATTTAATTATGTTTAAGTCAATTATACAAGTTCCAATATTACATATAAAATAGAATAATGTTAATGACAATGGTAATAAAAATCACGATCAAAATATCGATATTAATATTAACAATAATCATGATGATACAACTTATTCAAGGACTAATGTCGCGCCTGTTCTGTCAAGCGCTGTCAGGGGTTTAGATTCAGAGAGAGAAAAAGAGTGTTCGGATCCTTGCTTCTCAACCCACACAATTATTGCTCCGTTTGGACAATTTGACCACAGTCGTCGTCAGAGTCTGGACGACCTTGGACACACATAGATACTCAAACACATACAAAATTGAATACCAACACAGATGATGGTTTTGACTCATTGTCGCAGTGGTTCTCGGTCTCAGTTATGTCGAAAAAATTTTGGCGAATAAATAACTTGGTCGTGATACTTATCAACATGATAATTCATCAAACGATCTGGAAAAAAATTCGAAAATCATTTGTATGCATATATGGGAATTTCTCTATCACAAAAATAGAAAAAAATGTTGTTATGATGCGAACACTGATTTCGAGATATTTATCAATATAAGATTCTATATAGGTTGAATGTAACAGATCGAAGCAGGTTGAGTTCTACTAAGGAGTAGATAAGTATTTACATCTATTAATGTACGTTTCTCTTAATTTTTACAGTTCCATTTGTGAAATTGAAACACATGCGGAGTTCACTCAATTCAGAAGAGCCTGATAACGTACACGTGGTGTGGATCACAAGACTGAATTCAATTTAGTTTTCGATTTCTCTATGGGGAAAATGTACGAGTTTATACGAAACTGACATTATTCACAGTAGGAACAGTTTGGGGTACAAGAATATGACTTATTGATTACGTGATGTATTCCATGTAAAGAATCAACATATCAACATCAATAGGAATCTTAGCGATTTAATTTTCTTCGCAATTGTGTTCGCAGTTCGAAAATGTTTACCAACACAATATATATTGTCAAATGATTTTCCATCACTTGCTTCGAACTTTTAACGAAAAATGGGAGCTACATTGGGGGTCTACACGCCTAGAAATTTTTCGAACATGTTGATAAATACCTGAAGAAAACTTTACCTGTCTGAAATTATAGAAGCCAAAACAATGTCACATACCAGAAACTGTATAAAGGACACCATATTCGAATTCAATTGTAATAGAAACTTCTGAACTATAGATAGAAATTATTTTTCATTCAAACACGATATATTGTACGAAAAACTCAACCGAAATTTCGGATGAAAAAAAATATTTCATTTATCAATAAAAGTTTATTTTGTCCAGTTATATGGAAAATTGAATTTTTTAAATTAAAATTGCGGATTTTCATTCTCGCCATACAACCAGAATTCTCATTCAGTTTGGATGTTGAATCAAGTACATAATACAGAATATTCATGCATCAATTTGGGTATGTATCGTTCACTTTCAACTTTACAACAATACACACAATGATACATTATAATAATAAACATTGATTCATCAAATGGTAATGAATTATTCGTTTCCATCTTCTGATTCGTTCGGTTGACTTCTTTTTCCATTTTTCCCAATTGATGTGAATTATTTTTTCATACAGAAATTACAACAAGATGTTTCTGATGATATCAGCTTAATGTCGAAAATTTTCGTCTTAAACTGTCACAGTAAAATGTGGAAAATACTCTGAAGAGTATTTCCGAGTGTACTCTTTTGTTTATGTGATCGAATTCTTTCATAAACATTCAGATATATAGTGATCCACTTGAAAAAGAAAATAAAAGTCCAGGCAGAAGCTCAATGATCGAATTGTAATTGAATGGATTTCAAAACAATGTTGGTTGTAGAGACACTCGTGAACTTTTGAGCTCTTCTGTTTTCTTTGTTTTCAGATTAGTCATATTATCGATATGACTGTTATTACGAAAACGATATGTGTCTGAAAATCGATGTACATGGACTCATAGAAGAAAATCGGTTGATGTGTAACCATCGCATGTGGTTCCACGAAAATAATTCTCGAAATTGTTCTATCAAGTTTTTTCATATATTGGATACAGACATTGCGGTGGTTCACTGTATTGGTTGTACAATGAATTTCTTTTATGATGAACACCAGTAAATTGTTGAGACATAGTAAACAGCGTCAATAAATTTCACGCGAAGTTATTTAAATTTTCATTTAGTCGGAATTCATATTTTTAGATAATCACGATCGGCCATTACCAGCTCACAGTGAATCTCTTGCAAATTTCTTTACGATGTTCTTGGATATGATATTTATTATAATTTCGACTCAGGACCTTCACTAATATGAATCTATCGTGTCTTCATCAATAACATGAGTACAGTAACTTCTGCTAAATATGTATTCTAGGTGAAAAAACAGTTAAACAAGTAATCTCACCGAACCAAACCAGTCAAGTTTGATATTAACTGTTCAAATATATGTTTGGAATTTTTTTTTACAATATTCAGTACATAATGAAGTCGTTTGATGTGCCATCATCATGAATGATCCATGTAGACAATTAATGTGACCTATAACAACAGGGATCTCGTATTGATGAACAATAATAGTGTAGTTAACAATGATATTTAGCTAATTTTCTTTATAGTAAAGAATAGCTGAGTAACTGATATAATTTTTTTTATCCATTGGTAGACGATGTGAATCATCTTTTATATGGACTAAACCATGACATTCAGCCTTGAAATCCTGATGCTTATAATTGAGGTAGACAGTTCAACGAACGAACAGAATTATTCGAACTCACTTTCCATGCACAATATTTGCCAGCAGACGAACATTTTTCGAACCTTTCGCAAGGTGATTTTGCTTAAACATCAATATATATCGGCATATTAATTCTGTATAACGATTTCAGGTCGGTGAATAATGAGAAATTATTTTGGAATTTCCATGAAAGAATCTCCGACAACTTCTTTGTTTCCAACTAAGATTGTGAACTTGCATATGGAAACCTTTTTCGGAAATCACTCAACTTGGCATCTTCGAAACATTATTTTCGATGAAAAAAAAAAGATAAAAAATTAGTAGTAGTATTTTTAGAACTTGAATTTGAATATGTTGAATGTAAACGAGCTCCTATATGTCACCTTCTCCTTCAGATTCATCACACATACTGTATATATAATACCTTTATACATACGACGCACGCTCTTTGAATTGATTCGACCATTCCATATACGCACGCTAGCTTTGCCAAGCAAAAATACATCTATATGTAGTTCAAGGACGAATTTCTTTGACGCCGATTATATGTACACGCTCTCTTCATCTATATATCCATGTGTGTGTGTGTGCTATATGTTCGCACTCAAAAGCTTCGCAGCTGCGTGGCGGATTTTTCGACCACGCAAATTATTTTACTCTTTCATTTTTTCTCTCTTGAGGGGAAAAAAAAAAAAAATAAAAATAAAATAAATATGTGGAAAAATATCTAAGCCGACAAAGATAAAAGCACACATTTACACTTATTCTCTTTCTTTGTTCATCGTTATTTGGAATTGAAATCACACATATATATTCCATTTACGCCACGAAAAAAAAATGAAGATCACAATTATTTTCTTCGGGTACAGGTTAAATACACGAAACAAAATGAATAGATAAATTGATGAATAATTGGCATTTATTATAGAGATCCGATAGCGACAACGCCCATTCGGAATTCCTACAACTTTTCATTCGATAATCGGATTTAGAATTCATGATCGTCTATTGTTTTGCATCATATCATTTAACTAGACATTTTCTATGTGTTATAAACTTGACTCACAATTGAATATATATATTATAAAAGCCCTAGTATTACCTTTGAATTGACATGCGAAAAAGTAGTATCCTAATATGAAATTATGTTTATGCATAGAGAATTTTCATTTCCGTTATGTAGTCAAAAATTCGGCGCACTCTAACAATTGTGTAAATAAAATTCGTGGTGGAATAATTTTTTGAGGAAAAAAATAAAAATATGCATTATACATATTCCCAATAGTTGCTGTGTCTTTCGTCAATATTCTTTCAAAAGATGATTAAAGCATATGATTCATATCCAATTCTCGTGAAACTCAGGTGGCCCAATCTCATGCGACACTCTCCAAGGTAGAAATATTCACGCAATCTCTGCACTGTGGATGCATATACTCACATATACACATATATTTCAGCAAGCAGACGTGTTCCAACTTGTTGGACTCATTGTTCACGAATACTTGTGTTACTATACAAGTATGCAACCATTACCCCTGCCCATATTTTCTCCACCATACTCTGTAAAATTTCAACCCACAGTCAAGTTCTCTGCAATGGCGTGGTAATGCGGATAACCGTACACGAGTGAAATATGTATATACGTACGAACACTTACACACGTAGCACGTACATATTTTTCACGTTTTGAGGTTCTATATGACTAAGAAGAAGAAAATGCTCAAAAATAATTCATACATGCATGTGAAGAATTGATGCAGTTGGCGTGTTGTTAAAAAAAGTACATTCCATCAGTGCGTAACGGCTGATGATGACGACGACGACAATGACGACGACGGGTGCGGTGGCGATGGCGATGGTGATATGGGTAACTGACTGTGTCTCGCAGTCTTTTCATCTATCTATCGCCTTCACCTTCACGCTGAAGTTCATCTCGGTCTCCATTTCATTTTTACTGTTTTTCTTACATATACAAACGAATTTACCAACGCACTTTTATCGGCGCCGTTCAGGTCTACTGAATGCGCGCGCGCTGCTTCTGCTCACGCTCGTTGCAATTTTTTCTCATATGCATCTATATATACATATATGCAATGTATGTAACTATATAATTGAAGTTTTGCCATGCATAAAATGTCTTAACATCTCTTGAACATTTTTCTCATCCATGCTAAAGTTGTACAGAGTGAGAGTGAGAGAGAGAGAGAGAGCGAGAGAGCTTCGTTGCGCAGTGCGTATAATGCGGGAAATAAAATCGAAGCTGCTATTGGAATTTACACTGCTGATGTTGAGTATATAACGTAGTGAGACATTCATCAATTCAGATTTATAGTACACGTCCAATAATCAAATTACTTTCACATCATATTGACAGCTCTACTATGTCATTGACATTTTTTGATGCACTTTTTATATGAATTTCATATCTTTGGGTATGAAAATTGAATTACAATCACGCGTATTTGTGATCATGTAATCATAATCATCCCATACTTTTAGCGATGCAAACAAATTCTTGTAGAAACTTTTGTATAATGTAAATTGTTTTCACTGATTTTATGATAATATTAAATAAGTTGCGGAGTTACTTCATCCCAGAATATGATAACCGCCTTCTTCGCATTGCAGAAAAGAGTTAAAACTTAGTTAAAAACTATTAGTTATGAGATTCGGCAATTTCATTAAAAATTTATTACGCCACAGTTAAAATTTTTTCATTCATGTGTCTTTACAGACAAGAAGAATTGTGTTCATATCACTGAGACAACAGAAAAATATGATGCATATATACAAGTGTATATGCATTCTAAATATACTCACATTTATACTAATTTACGTCGCCGGCCTTCATTACAGTAGTTCACACGTTCAGCGAGTGACTAGAGGAATATTTTTTTTTTTTTTTCACAAAATATTTTGCGAACCATGAATTTGTTGAAAGGGAAATTCATATTTGAATAATGGCTATATACTAAGGATGAAAAAATATTCACATTTTCACATTAGACAGATTAAAAGATATTGGGCAGATTAATTTGATATATATGGGAACCATATTGGATACATATTGAATTTCAAGATGTATTTTCACGGGTGGTTATCACGTACCGTATTTGCTGATGTTTCATATCAACTCAGTCTCTTCCTAGAGATTATGATCAGGTGAATAATATGTAACAGTTTTTGTCACATTAATATCAGTTTTCCTCCCAACAATGCTCTGTTTTCGTTATTCAATGTACCGGGATATTTCATTAATGGATACGATTTAAAAAATTTATAATGAAAAAGAGAAGTCCAAGTACCAAGAATGACATAACGTCCAACAATACCATATGATCACAATTATCGAATTCAACAAATATCCACGGGAAAATAATTTCATCTGTGATGATTTTCATAAATTACTTCAATGCCCAACGAGACAAAGTCCCCGGAGTCCCCGTGTTCATTCCACGATTTACGCAGTAACATGCTCCAAACTATAAGAATTTCGAAAATTCCGAATTCTAACATTTATTCAAATGTTAGAATCATGTCGAGAAGACGAAACAAACTTTTACAGTTCTTTATAAGACCGCATCAATAAAAATTACCCATATTAAAGTCATTTAATTATTGAACGAAATATTAATTTGAAAATATAATTGGGTGATTATATTCCATCTGCCGTCAAGCGCAGAGACAAACTATTATTATTTGAAGAAGTAAACGAAGGAAGTATGATTGATCGAGGCGTTAATCATGAATGATGATATAATAATACCGATGAATTTTCGGCCCGCATCATAGTTATCAAACTTTTTTTCTTTGAAGTGAAAAACTATAAACGCTTTGAAAACCCTGAATATTTAATATATTCTGGTATAGTCCGAGACATTTTCTTAGGGTGCCAAGACACATTGACTCTATCTCGGCGGCCCTCAGACTCTGGTACTCCATTCCCGTCACTCTTCGCGACTTTCCACCTATCCACCCACTCTCTGAGCTTGAGCGAATTGGCAGACGGTAGTCTGGCTGTCTGGTTGCTCCGGCAACGCGCCATTGGCTACCGTCGAGTTGAGGGTGGCATATAGTCAACGCTTTCAGTAAATTTCTCAGTGTGGAAAAAATTCTTTTTGACCCTTTTTTTCGTAGACTAAATTAATATTAACTCCCAACTCATTCGATTTATTCAAGTATTGAATTCATTGTTATTAATTAAATTTAGCTTGGAAATTGTTTAACTTCAAGCTTTGTAAAAGTATCCTCATTCAAATCCTTTTAACTAATTTCATTCAGTTATTTTCCTTCATGTTATGTCTCCTTCAGCGAATTCTCGTTTCTTTTCAAACTCCTTCTTTGTTTACCTCTTTCCCTCACCACTTTTTCTCCTATGAGTTCATATTGGCATTGACGATTATTCTCCGATTTACACATGCTGCATGAGACGCCTACGAAAATATTCATCATACCAAAATGCTTTTGTCAGTTAGATGTCTTGTATACATTTCATCACTTCATTATTCAATTGCATACACATTGAGAATTAGCATTTTACAAATTATATGCGAAGAATGGATAGGGATAACAACCAAGTCGTCTAGAAAACACAGAGCTTGCCTATCATATATTATTTGTATAATGACTTTGGTTAATAAATTAATATGCTGTTGCAGTGGCAGGGTTCTATACTGAGATGATGATGATGATGATGATGATGATGATGAGAAATCCATCCTATGCATCTATAAAATTATTGACATGATTCTTATGATTCATTACTTTTTTTTCATCTATTACAAAAATATTACCAGCTATTTTCCATGTATTTATAGATACATGATTTTTTTTTTGTTTTTACGGTCAAATTGTAATTTAAAAAGTTCAACATAAATGATGACTAATAGAGAGTCAAGATTATGCGCGTCTGAAACATCGTCACCATGAAATTCTTTTCTCTGTGTACTTTTTCTTTTCTTTTCTGTCTGCCTACCTCAGTCGTTCACTCCCTTCCTCTTATTCTCGCTCTATCTTTTCCACCATATCTTTTACTTTCCCTTCACGGGAGTAAAAATAAAAAGAAATCTTCGTGGTGGGCACTCAAACATGGGGGATGACTCATGAGTATGAGGATGACTCAAGGCGCAGGATCGTCGACCATTTCCTGTGTCTCGAACATTTCATTTCGAAATTTAATTTCAAAATTAATTGTCTATGAAGGTTTTACAGAATATTAAACGTCTACTGGGGGTCATGTCACTTGATATTTATTGTTCATCCGATCTAATCGATACTCAAAAAATTAGAACATTCATTGATTAGATAATTGATCAGTTATGTTTGTGTTACTTTGATTATTTTTCGGTTTATAGTGTACGGATTCATATCAAAGCAGAAATGTATTTCCAGATATCACGGACAAGAGTCAATCTTGAAAACAAATCTCTCGAAACAAAGGGCGGGTATTTTCATCTAAAGTTTGCATTCATTAAACATCTGGATACCTAAGGATTGGAGAAAAAATAATAGCTCCAGATTGCGTATGAACGAAACAGTGTTAGGTCAGTTGATGTGGGGTGTTCACAACCTTCTGAAGAACCAGAAGACGGCCAAGCATCTGACACGTATATTGATGTATCAGTTTGCCCGTCCGTCTGTGGTTTTCACAGGTGATATAACTCCCTTATTATTCTTCAAACAAATAAAATTTCATTGCTCAGAGCTTCATCCGTTAGTGTCATTGTGTTATGCAACCAGGGGGTTGTTCAGTAACAGTCTATGAATATCACTGCAATCTGAGCACTTCACAAAGTGCTAATGAGGCTTCTGTTGAAAGTTTTTTCGGATTTAGTGGAACTTTAACTATTTCAATCTGAATCTGTAAAAAAAAAACTCTCCCATAAGGCAGAAATCTTTTGACTAAATGATACATTCATGAAATAATTTTTTGTAAAATTATGCCCACAGTAATTGAGAATACATTCCGTGCTATCTGTTCAAGTGCCATGAATTTCGCACGATTAGGCATATTCCCATTTTCCCAATTTTTTCTATATTGAAATCTAGGAAGAAGCATAGTCATCATGACCTTGATCCATTCTGGATATCTAGGAATGTTCCTTCTCTTCGTCGATTCCACATTGCAAATTCTTCATATTTAGATAGATAATATCGAGTCATAGAATTTATTTTCAGGAGAGGGAGATACTTTCAACGTATCAAGTTGGGAAAAAACTCCCAATGATAGTCATGTATGTTCTTGCAATGAATCGTCATTCCAATAAATAATACTCACCATAAGGAAACATATTTTGCGCGCGAAAATACTCTCAGCAAAAACATTATTTTTGGTATGAGCTCAAGAAAATCTGGAGCGTGTCATATGGAACGTTATTACCTTTTCTATCGGCATTTGATCAACATTTGCTATCGCGATGTTCGTATACCATAAGGTTCATTCGGATGAGTCGGTGAAATGATTCTTGATAATTTCTTAAAAATTTTTCTGTTCTTTAATCTTTTGCTTGTCATCCAATTTGAAATTTCTCTTCATCATATAGCCGATGGAATCCACCATTTACTAAAAAAAATGGTATATCATCACCACCTCAACTTCTACTTGGCATCGAGCAGGGAAAATTGTGCAGGCTAGTAGGAGTTATGTTCAAACTTCTACAATAAAACGCGAGACAATGAAATAATGTCAAATAAAATTCATGAAAACAAAAAAAAATAATAAAAAAAAAATATATACATAATGCATTTTATTCATCAACCCAGATTGTATTTAAAATGTTGTTCTTTTATGTTTCCATGTCTCCTCAATTACATCGACCAAACGACGGTATTTCCATACGTTTTCATCAAGTCAATTATTAAATTACACTGTCATTGTGTCTTGCAGAGTATAGGCACGAGCCAGATCACCATGTTTATTCAAATTTTTATATTCATGTATATGGACATTGCGAGAAAAAAATCGTCACATTCCATGTCTACAATATACATCTCACCAACTGTTGGAATATTTCATATAATACATTGACATTCACGCAGTTCATCCTTTGGAAAAAATTATGCAATATAAAGGATCATTTATTGGTATACCATCCTTCTATTCCAATAATCAATTTCAATTTTTGGAGGAAGAAAAAAAGGAAAATCAGCATTACGATATCAAAACTGTATTTCTAGCGTTACGTGTATGTACGTATACCCAAAATCCTTATAGGTATTTACATATATATGCGACTATATATATGCAAATAATGATTAATAAATACATCGATCATTAAAATCATACAGCTGAGAAATAGAGTATAAAACTTTGACGAAGATTGCGATCCTGCCAAAGTTTTAAACCCAAATTTATGATGAAAACAAATAGAGTAAAAGATAAGAGAGGAAGTTAAATTTTGTTTTACGAGTATCACTGACTGCTTCAGTTTGTTATTAGATTCATCCACGATAACCTATCAAACCTGACACAACGCAACATTGCACTCGAGAAAAAAGTAGGGGAAGAAGGTATTCAATGATACATAAAGACACACAACGTATTGTCAAAGCGATCCTTCGCGAGTGTGAAAATGAAACAGAAGAAAAAAGAGACTTGATTATACATAAATTGTTTGACCGCGGTCATATTCACAATCCGTAGCATTCATCAAGATCTTGTGTGTAGTGTGATCATGTCTTTTTTTTTCTTCTCCGTCATCTAAACTCATCCGACTCATTCATTCACTCATTCATTTATTTATATATTCATTGGCCCCATGTCAGCGAAATAGACGCGCAAAATTGCGTAAAGAGTGCATCACAGTCTTTGGCGAGTCGGTCGAGCTGTAAAATTGCAAATGAAAGTCGATAAATCAATCGTATACATGGAGAAGCATGGATAGTAAAAATCGAATAACAAATACCTCAAAATTGCATGGTGAAATTCCAATTGTTGATCAAGTGTTGCTGTAGGCGATCCACCTGGGTTTTGCGTTGGCATAGCTTTTATTGCTTCTTCGAGCCATGTTGCCATCAACTTATTCCATTCGATAGAGAGAACCAAAGGAAAAAAAAGAAAAAAATTCATTTGAACCATATTGACATTCATAACTGACTTTCACAATTTCATCCCTATTTCTCCCTTAAGAGCTTTCACAAAGTTTCACGATAGGATATGAATCACACCATCTTGTTGGGGTTTTTCCTCTATATTAAGAATCAAATGAAGATCGTGCACTTGACATTATCGAACAAGTTGAAAAATTGATCGCTGAACCAATGGATTGACAATTGCTGTTTTTTTTTCTGATATATGGAGATGTTTGAAATTAATCTGAGTGAGATCATGTTCTGAAACCGTACCACGAACTTTCTTAATCTGAAAATTTGAAAAGAAGAACTAACTCATCCAACTGACAGCAACGAAATATTGAATAATGGCAGATTGTGACGGAGAAAAACTATATAGCCTTATAAGTCATATCTAACGATGTAGTAAAATATTGTTTTTTCTCATCAATTGAGCAACATGCGAAAATTTATACTCCGTTGAATTTAGAGTCTATGAATGTACGTCGCATGGATAAAAAATATCTTTCCTTGGCATTTCTGTCTTCAATGACCTTTTTGAAAACTGTTAAACCGCTTGTGTTAAAATCACATTTCCCGAATAATTCGGCAGAATTTCAGGAATCTTGTGCATTACGTCGAATCGTTTTTTCTTTCTCGACTATTGTAGTATTCAATAGGACGTAATGAGACATGGTTTCCAACCCCAAAATCTACATACGACTATCTCAAACGTAAAGGGATAGCGTCATGAGCTTCACACAGTGTGATCATGTGAAGACTACCGGCTACTGTAGCAACTATATCATCTTTTTTCTAACGGAACTCTTGCAAATAAGCAGCTTGAGAGAAATAGAATGCAGGAGAATGTTATCAGTATTTTAAAAGTGTTGCAATAGCAAAAAATGAGTCCTCACGGAGAATTCAAATACAGATAAACCCTTCACATCAATCGATGGATGATCTCTTACCGTGCCATCAGTCAAAGTCAATTCAATAAGAACATCCGTGACGTCCTCCAGCATTGAAGTTGGTAGAGAGAAAACGGAAGCATGGAGAAGATTTGCTACTAATGTTTGGCCTTTTTCCCTCAACACTCCTTGCACTAACTGTCGTCTTATCGTGAAGTCCGAACGTTCCTGAAATTATTTTCAATGTTGTTTTCAAAAATTGATCAACAGCGACAGAAATATGTATGTTTGTTGACAACATAATACAAATATGACAACACTTACGTCATGATTGCGTCCACAATGTAAAAAATCGAAGAAAAATTTCATAACCGATGCGTTAGCATCCTTGTGGTCCAAACTACATGCCATTAATGCACAATCAAAAATGCTACCTAATGCTGCTGAATGTAAAAATGCGACAGCCGCACGTTGTAAAAATCTTGCGCACAATCTGAACAAGTCATCAACAGTGTCTGGATGATTTTTCAATCCATCATTCTCCTGCAGTATTGTGAATGTCGGTCCGATAAATGCCTCCAACATGCCCACCAATCCCGCAGCACAATCGTGATCAGTTGCGTATTCATCAACTAATATGGAACCCAGATACAAAAAACAACTGTGTTGATGTGACGCATACAAATTTACTATTTGTTTGACAATTGATTCCAACAGATGTACAGCATGATGACGTATACATCTCACGGCATAACGCACGCAACGGCAGCAGCGTTCAATAATTCTAGGATCTTCCACATATGCATTGCATACATTTGATAAGACTGGCCACATCTCCGTTATAACATCCTGGCACGGATGTATTTGATTCGTATTATCAATATGTGGATTGGTGCAACGAAATATGGTCGCTAATCTGTCAAGCCATAACACTGGATCAGTCTTTGTGCCTCTTTTCAACGGAATTCCACGCGATTCAATGAGTTCGCACAATGGTTGGGCTTGAAATCTACACAATTCTTTCATGGCCGGTGTGATTTCATCGCGTGGTAATCTTGCTAGAATTACAGATACACCTTTCAATAATCCAATGGCAGCGTCATTAGTTATTGGAAAACTGTCAAGACACCGTGCAATTTGCAATAGACCTGGAAAATGTGACGCCATATGTTCGGGACATGCTGTACAAATGCTGTGTAAAGCTCCTGATGCTGCACTTGCTAGCCCAACTTGATTTAAACATGCCAATAAAAAATGTAAGACCGGTTCCAACGATTGTGAATGAAAATTAATCCATTCACATAGTTCACCTAGCAATAATATACTCGTGTGTCGAACAGCAATATGAGTATTCTCTGGAACATTTAATATTGCCTCAACAACTTTAGGTACAACTTCATTCTCTTCGGGAACAATATTTTTGGCAACTGCTTGCATTATAAATAATGCAGCTTCAGTTGAATCCCATGTTGGTGAACGAGTCGAGTTTCCATCTGGTGTTGGATCACCTGTTAACGTTGTGAACATTTGTCGGAAACAGTGACTACTGCCAACAATAAATACGACATCTTTTATCAATTCGGAAACACGATTGCGGAATGGTACAAATTCTTCGGCTGATATGCCTTCCTCCACCAATCCTAAATGATCAGGTTCCATTTGACAATGTTTACATAATGCACCAATGAGTCGCTCGATGTGAGGCCGGAAAATGCTATTCAAATCCTCGTTATTTTTTTTATACAATTCCTCTGATAGTTGATACCAAAGATTGAATGTTATTTGTGCGACTTCATAATCATGATGGCCCACACAAACTAGCACAAGATCCAATATTTTTATTGCATAGTGTTGTTTTCCACCAGTACAACCCGTGACAATTGTTGTTAAAAAAGTTTCTGCCAATTCAGTGAATATTCGACAGTAATTAACCGATTGTTCAGTATCTTCAAGTGCAACCGATAAATGATATGGTTGTTCCAATTGCATAACACTTGTAAATAAACACAATTGTAATTGTTGCAAATGTGTATTTGTTCCGCCGCGTTGAGGATCACGATGATTTAAATTATTATCAATTTCTAATACTTGCAAAATTGAACATACACAATCCGTAGCGGCCTCGTGCAACTGTCTACTTGCCAAATGATTACCTAGTATCTAGTAAACAAGAGAGAAAATTCATGACATATACACAATATAGTTTATAGTGTCGAAGGAATGGAAGACTGACTTGAGAGAAAATTCCCAATCGAAATGTGGTCTGTGAAAACGAACTGGTACTTAAAATCTAATTCTTGCCAACGCATCACTTGAAACTTGACTCTTCACTCTATTCATTTTGTTTATTATGTCGAACTTTTGGATGGGATTTTAAATCTTCATCGAGCTTCCATTCTGCCTCTCACATTGAATGAACTTACTTGGAAAGCATATGCGACGACATCACTAGTGGGCAGTGTTTGGAGTGAAACTGCTTTAACGAGTACCCAACTGGTCAAACAATTGAGTATTCGCATGTGGATTTGCACATTATCAACATTATTCTTCAGACACAATTTCTGTATGGAGTTCAATGATTAGAATGATATTAGAATGGATATATTCAACGATGCCGTAAACGATCAGTATTTGGAGAGAAAAAGGGAGAAATTGATACCTTTCAACTCCTACTTTCCGAAGCTACATTAGATCAACCTTGTTATGAATGAATGTAATGAAAGAACAACAAATCCATATTCTAAACCAACTAAATGGAGCGACTATTTTTTTGCAGAAACTTAAATTATTCTCATTTGGGAGATCACGACTTTATCCGTGAGTAATCAGTGGTCCGCGATTTTCATTCAATGATAATCCTGATAATGTTAAAAGTCACAGTTTAACTGATTATGCATCAGATTTTTCTCATGCTTCTTACAAATCTATTTGTTTCATATAATGCTTTACACAATATATGAGATGAATACTGAGCATCGCGTACGTTAGAAGTTCTATAATGTATGCTCATCCCATTTTTTACAGATTGCAGCCCTATCGAAAATATTCATTTGGGATACGGTATCCATGCATGAAAAAATGAAATACCGATTCGAAATAAGAATTGTTAATTAAAATTTGACCGAGTATGTGAAATCATGAAGTTTCTCTCATCAAATTTCCATCATTCGAGTTGCCATACAGTTTGGTTTACGCACGATGCGTCAAATATTAATATCGTTTCTCCCAAGAGTTATCACACACAGCGCGGAAATAAGAGAGCAACAGGATGCTTCCTCCTTTTGCGGTTTTACGAACGTGTGAATAAATGCTATCATATAAATTCATTTCTCATTTCATTAATTCCAGAATGTTTCATTGAATCAGCAGTTGATTAATCTGACAGTTAAAACTATCAATATTCTTGGGTTATCATCTATCTTTCTCCCGTACTTTCAAAAGACTGATCTCTTAATTTAATATTTGAAGGGCTTATCTTGAAATGCATACCAGAAATTCCGTTACTGTTTCTGAACATGATGTGAGCTCCATTAATATATGTTGCCTCCTATTGGCACCCAATCGAAGAGCATTCGTTTCTTCTGGTAAAACCTTTATTACTTCGAGTAATGGCCATAAACTGCTTGAATTACCGCCAAATCTATTTATCAAGTCAATAACTGGCTTTTGCCATGAAGGCATTTGTAGTGCCAAATCAGCAAGCGCCACGCACAACTGAAACAAAATATATTGATCATTTCTTTCACTATTGTAATTGAAATAACCTGACAGTTGCGAGTTTGCAATCTTCCCTAACACTTCTACATTCATGAATTTGAGATTTATTTATTCGATACTCGTCGTTGGGTATTTATTGTTACGTCGATTTGTTGCGACATAAGTTGAAGTTAAAGTTACTAATCATGATTCATTATTAAACGCTCGGTTGCTAACCTCATAAATTGAGAGGACAGCACTTAAGATTCAAAAAAATCTATGAACAATATTGAATGACATCCATTTTGCAAAAGAAATAAAAGTAGTTTTCGAAATACTATATTTTATAGTTACTCAAGATGTCAGTAAAAATAATGCAGCTCGCTCTCCCATCACAAAATATGTTGATTGTATCGGATGAAAGTTGATCGGTCTATTATTTATCTTACTGATTAACTGGACTTGAACTTTAGATGAACAATATGGAAATGTAGATGGAAAGTGAAACGTTTAATTGTAAGTTCCTTAGCAAATACACGTTCATATAAAAGAACTCAATTCTACGACTTAATGCAAAAATCACTAATGATTGAGAAATGACTGTCATAATCCCACAACCATTATTTCTGTTATGTCTTTTTTTCTTATTCTATTTTCTTCCCAATATTCATGTTGAAATGTCATAGAGATTACCAACTTTATTTATTTAGATATATCTGAATTGTCATGATGCCCATTCCTCACCTGTGTGACAATGACATTATCTGTTCGTTCATCAATTTGCGATATATGTTTCATTAATGAATCACGCAAAGAATCATGTGCTTCTGTTGGCAATTCATGAAAATAATGTTGTATTTTTGCACGCATTGTTTGGGCGGCGATAATACATGACTCTAAATTTCTCTTTTGTTGAAGCATCTCGTCTGAAATTTTCCACGCATATACCTGTAAAAAAAAAAACTAATAACCTCAAGACGACACAAAGAGGAAAGAAAATTGGCAACAATTTTGATGGATTTTTTTAGATGTACATAAGATATGAAAGAAGCAAAATCATTGAACAGGAGAATGAGGTTAACTTCAGTGACAACATGGGGCATAATTGGAGACCAGGATAACATTCCAACTCGGAGCGAAATGATATAATCCAACAAATAATTGTGATTGAAACATATTTTCATTCAACTCCTCTTCAAAATGTTGTAAATTGATTGATGATCAAGAATAACTCACTGATTTCTGCAGTGCTTCGAGCCATTGTGATGCTTTCTTCTTCTCTGTAGAATCGGGATCGATGTATAGAGAAAAAACGGCTTGATAAACCGTTTCAAGTTCGGGTGGTGAATTCATTATACTTCATTAAATACTCCAATATTTTTTTTCGATAATAACATCCATCCAGTATATATCTTGTCCTTTTTTTTTGTTCTAATGTTTGATTCGAAAAAATTGTGTGACAATACCGGGCAACAGATGTAATCAGTTGAGTGTCACAAGCCCATGCATCACCATGCATATCAATATATATGTACAATATGCCATCTAAATCTGTATGTATAAATATATATATATATATATATATATAACAGCCATTGATTGTGTACGCATGCGTACAATAATTGTTGCACTCATGTACATCTACACTCGGTAACATTAATTCGTGAACAATCAAAACTTGGTGCCGACATTTAGGAAGATGTAGTCAATCGCCCAACTAGCCGATGAGAAGTCAAGCATAGTTCATGGTTGAT
>JAPYZH010000683.1:0-23195 GCA_030523085.1 Meteorus colon | reverse complement strand
ATGGATCTGGCAACACTGTAGAGCTGAAAAGCATTGCGGCGATTCCCCGCGACGCGTGTAACTACGTCAGGATTTTAGGCGCGAGTGACGGAAGGTTAAGAATTTATGTTCTGACATGTAGAAAATACAAATTATTTTTCATTGTCAAATAGTAGAATCGAATTTGTGATATATCCTTTTCAGAATACGTTGGTATTTTCAACATTAATAGTGATTGATAGTGAGTAATGTCCAAGAGAAATATTCAATCAATTTTAACTGACTGAAAATTTCCAAATTTCTTCAATAACTCTACCAATCCTAAAATCAAAATGCTGCTGAATAAACTAATAAAATTTCGATAATTAATTTAGACCACGCATTAACTCATTTTTATCACTCGTAGAAAATGTTCTAATTAGCAAATCAATCCCTTCCCCCAAAGTTGAATCCAAGAGAATTATTAATTAATATTCCATCCCCTATCAATGCACTAATGAATTACCAAGTACATGCTGTATACAATATTCCTGAATAGTCAATGAATTCAACAATTATAATACATACGCAATGGACAAGCCATTAAACAATAGGAACAATAGTGAGCATCATGTATAATCCGGGATAATTAATCCCTCGGAAAAAGAAAGCGCTCATCATTTTTAATGAATACTTCGGCTTATTGAACTTGAATGTAATATTGTTCTCCTTCACAATTTCATCACATTCAATACCCACCATACAAAATATTTCATATAATGAAAGAGAATAAATAATTGTCAATGAATATGTCAACAAGTTAAAAACACTTTTTGTGAATGGATGAAAAAGATGAAAATATATTTATTTATATGAATGAAAAGCCGACGCGGTTAAGTGGAATTAAATGCAGTGTAGATATGCACTTGGCAGGCGTAATGCACATAAATTCTCACACAAAGAGGGAGACGAAGCAGATTGTGATGGGTAGTATGAGGCAGTGTTTGAGAGGTGGGTTAGCTATAGGGTGAGGAAACACGTACGTATACACCATAGAAAGCACTGGGGCTAAGGAGAAGTTTTGAGAGTGCGCGTTATGCTACGGTAGAAATGGAAGAGTGAGAGGGTGAATGTGTGGTATACATAGAAACTCATCGGCGCGTCAAAGTGGTTCCAGCCAATTTCATAGAGAGCTGAGCAAACAGTGGCTCTCAGTCAAATACTGTTCAACAATTTCTCGGTGGAATTAAACGGATTGGATTATTATTATTATCGTAGATGAATTTTATAAAGATACGAGCTTTAGTTACGCCCTGTGTATTTGTAGATTTTTAATTACTTAAGAATTTGTAGAATGTCCTTTTGTTTATTTTTGTTTAGATAAATTTGTCGCAGTGATTTATTAGTTATTATTAAGCATGAAATTGTTCATTATTTATTGTTAGTTTTTAATGAATTTACTAATGATGCAGTGAATGATTTCATGATTTTTCTTAATTCTCAGAAGTAAATTAATAAGTAAAATTTTTATGTTATCTATGTTTTTCGTTCTATTTTATTTAATGTATAATTTATTGTTAATCGTTTGTAAGCTCTGGGTTTCACAAATAATGCTACAAAACCTCTTCATTTCGCTTTTTTTCTTGTCTCTTATATTAAATTATTAAAATCTTTATTATTCAATCCATAAAGCAAGTATTCTTATGCATTCAAACAACCTCTTCAACCTCATTGATAATTTAACTCTTATCATCTCAGAAGAGTCTCTCGTACATTCATTAACTGAGAAAAAAGAAAAACCAGCAAAAAGCCCTGATAAAATTTTCACAAATTTCCCAATTTTTTTTTCCCCTTGTTTACTAGTTAACGCACAAATATAAAATACCATTAAGTTTTAATACTCATCATTATATTCAATTAAAGAAAAAGAAAATGGGTGTAAATGAAATTGTTTAAATCACAAAATTATTCCATTCTTTAATATTAAATTTTTTCCCTCATTTTTTTTTTAATTATTGAAAGAAGAATTTGAAGGGGCGTTACTGAAGGGTTAGTGAAGGCATAAAACCGCATGTTTCACGCCCATGTTTTAAATAATATCCACCTTCCTTCCAATCTCGTAAGAAAAAAAAAACAAAATATATAAATCCACCTATAGATATACAAATAAAATGGGGCAATGGAGACCAAGATTATGCAAATGTTTAATCGCAAGAGGCGCCGGGTTTTAATGGAAAGAAATTGCAACGCTGGCGGCAGATTAAGCAGCGACGTCGAACAACGCGCGAGGTGCTGCCACAGTCACCCTCACACTCCGCCACCACCACCGCAACAGCGCGAGCACAGAAGAAGGTGTGAAATACTTTTTCACCGAGGGTAAAAACTTCATTCCACTACTTTTCTTTTTCATCGTTTGCATTCATCACAATCATTTTTAACTGTCACGTTCTTAAACAATTTGTCAAATATATTTTTAATTGTTTGTTTTATTTCTTATGTGTTTTTTGAGAATTGACGTTGGCTTAAAGAGTATTTTATACAAATACAGGATGATTAAATTGATGGAGAAATTGGACGTAGTGGTTAGTTAGATAGTTCCAAATATTTGACAGTGTACGATCAAGTGAGCAAACATTTCTCAGATACATGAGGTCTATGTTGTATCATACCACATATTCATTATATTAACTGAATTAATTTTAGTAATTTAACTAGCGAAGTTGTCTGTTAAATTTAGCTTCATATATACTCATAAAAAATTGCAAATTTAATTTTAAAATATTGATCTTCATAAAGGCTTTCGTTTAACATATTTTTCTGTGAGCTATTCCAATTAGAAATAAAATCAAATTATTCACTACGAGCCATTTGTAAATTAATATTAATTACATAAATCTTCGTCAGGTCGTCAAAATTCAAAAAAAAACTAAAAATTAGTAAAAAAATTCACAGGTAGTTCATTCAAAAATTATATAAGGAGGTTAGTTCCATTCTGTATTATAAATATTCCTGAGAATAATCTCCAAAGTTCTATTTCAAAAATTACAGCACTGAAAAATCAGCAAAATAAAATACTCCAAATGCAATTGGTAATAATCTAAAACCCAAATTTATCCTCCACTGTTAAAACCTTTTCTAATTTTTTTCATATTCCCAATTCAAATTGAGTGAATACATTATACAACAATATAGGCAAGCAATTCAGTTGATATGATAATGAACAAGAGGCAGAGTATAGACAATAGAGAACTTACCAACGCAAATTCGAGCAGGATTACATACATTCTCATTCTGTCTCAGTGTTTGGAATATCATATAATATCCATGTACATATACAGACATATAAATACATGAATATCTGTAAGCGATTTCTAAATACCGGATGATAGGGAGCAGACAAAACTCCATTGTTGATCGAAGCAGAAATTATCCACTCATATCTGAAGATGTTCACCATCAATTCAATTGTCCTGGGATTATATTTTCTTATATGTTATAAAGTAAAAATCAATAACTTCATTGTCTGGAAAATTACGTTATTCCAATACACTAAATTTATTCAGCATTCACGACAAACTTTTCAACCATTCAAATAATTCCACTTCTAAATTCATCAACTCTAAACTTAATCCTTAAATAAAATTCACAATTTCATCAAATTTAACAATCACAAATTCAAATATTTATCTCTGAAAATTTATATTTCACATTCAATTGATATTACAAAAGAATCTGATGAGAGCTTCGAATTGTTTATTTGTAAAATGATTTTAAAAAAAAAAATATAGAGAGTAACATAGATAAAGAGAACACGATGATTCCTCGTGTTAGCCCATGATATTTCGTACTGTTATTTGATACTTGAAAATAGATACAGACTGATTGACCATCTGCACAGAGAGATAGACAGAGTGTCAGAGGTAGAGGGAAAGTGGGAGGAAGAGGGGTAGAAGAGAGAGCAACTGGCCACAATGAATATGAGGAATACAGAGATATATGAATATGGCGTCACATGACTAACGAATCATTGTGTCACTGACACGCCTCGAATATCGAATGTATCCGATCTCTTTCTCGTCCCATTTCAACACCAATAATATATATATATACATATATATGTATTTACATATATTCAAACATGCATACATGTATATATATTTTTTTCTTTCAATTATTTATACATGTCAACGCGCTGTCCTCATGGATCAATAACAAATTTAATTTTTTATTTACAATTCAAAATGTAATCAGAATTTTTTCCAAAATATTTCACAAGGCGAATATTTTTGTTTATAAATTTTCCCGAAAAAAAATTCACATGATCGATTATAAAATAATATCTTTTGTTTATTTATTTCTTTATTTATCTATTCATTCAATTAATTATTCTTATTTTGTATTTGGGACAGTTCTGGGTAGATGAATAGCTTTTGAATGTGATTCATCATGAAAAATGATAATATGAAAATATTTTGGGGCTACATTTTCATTTGTTCAATAATATTGGTTGCTATTTATGGTATGACGTATGAATTGATATTTTTTTTTATTCGAAATATTGGAATCAATTCTCGGAATGTGATATTGAAGTGAAGAAAGAGAGGAATTTCTTTCCCATTCTGCATTGAGTTGCATAACAAAATGAAACGAAATAACTCATGTGTAAATAATAGTTGAACGAAAAAAAAAAAAGAAACTTTTTCTTTTTTTTTTCACAAAATGGACGAAGGGAATTTGAAAATTACATAAAAGAATTTTACAATTTACGATTTATTATTTCATTCGTGATTGAGGGAGACACAGAGGGTGTGTGTTAGGTATGTGAAATGAGTGTTCGAGGGGGTCGGTTGAATATCCCGAGAGAGGAAGGCACAGGCGGAAAAAAATTCTGTTGAAATTCACCGAGCGTGTTATCTCACAGGGGGCAACAAAAATCTGAAAAGCCTCTGGGCTGATGGTGTGTGTACGTTTTTTTTTTCAAGAGTGAATACTTGCGTGTGTGTGTGCCCAACGGGGGCCAAGCGTAAAGCAATTTCCCCAACAGTAGTCGAGAGAGGGATCGAAAAGCAGCTTTCGCAATATAGATTAGCTATAGCATTGCTCATGGGAATGGAGCGATATCGTTATACAAAATGCTGAAGAGCGAATAAGTCGAATGATGATGGCTACAGTATAGAAATGGCGATAACACTCATTGTGTCAATGTACACATTCAATTTTTACATATCCAATATTTGTTCATTTATTTTTTTTTTCAAATATAGAAGTATGACTTTGACAATTTGTTTTTCATTCAATCACAGAGATATTCATAAATGAATATAAATTGTTAGATTTCTATTTTACACAATGGAATTAATGAATTTGATGTAACTGAATAATTTATTGTTGTTTATTAAATAACTATTTGGATAAATATATTGAGAATTTTATTTCATTGAACTATTGTTGGTAGAGAACACTCAATTGATATTTAATTTGTTTCTTTATTTTGTGTGTGTATTTATTTGTCTACGGTTTGAAAATGTTATTAAAAGTAAAATTGAAGTTTTGTTTTCAATTTTCAATTGTTATAGTTGATAATATCAAAAGGATTTTTTGCGCCATGAATTTACTGAAGAATATTGGAGGGAAAATTTAATTGGGTAAAATTGTCTGGATAAAGGATAAAAGTTTGTACTTTAATTCACTTTTTTTTTTCTAATCACTCACATTCTTTCACCTGTATTCTTTCATTGTACCTTCAATTTAACAATCTCTCTATACATTCATTCATTAATTCGTTCAATTATATACTCATCTGTGTCATAAAATTCCTTCTTTTCAACAACACCAACACAAACTGCCCAAAAATAAAATATAAAATAGCATTACACAATTAATATCAAACTCAACGATAAACTTAAACAATTTTCTATAATTTCTCAACGTCTCCCAAATTTTCCGAATATTATTCCCACATGTTTCAATCTATCCAAATTTAATGATTATTTCAATCTCTATTTATATTCCACTCCATCAAAAGTAAAATTCCCACAAATTTCCCTAATCATCCCTCATAATCCAAAAGAAAAGAAAAAATTCCTAACAGAATTAATTTCACAAAATACTCACTCTAAAATGTGATAATAACTTTCTTCTAATGCATTTATCCCTTCCAATTTTTTCCTGTTCTTCAATATCACCTGTGGTCTACAAATTTTTTTCTTCCTCTCTACAATTCTCTTTTTCTCCTTTTTCCGCCTCCATCTCCTGCTTTTCCTCTTTTTTTTCTCTTCTCTCCCTTCTATTCTTTTTTTCTATTTCATCCATACCCAACCCTTATCTCGATTTCGCACCGGTGAGTTGCGCTCACCCTTCAAGCCAATGTAACAGCCTCGCCCTCTTATATACTGTATGCAACCCTCTATGCGCCACCCTCTCTTTGCCTTCTGTATGACATTGCCATCGGTCCTGACGCCGCCTCGAGTTAACGATGAAGCGACTGCGAGCCACAGTCAGTAGCACCTGCGTTCATCCACTATCCATACACACACACCCACATACAAACACATAAATATACATCTGTGTATGTATATTATACATCCTAAGCACATGGTTTGATATATTGATTATCTCGAAATATAAAAATAATTATCTTCACTTTCCATAATTCATTCTATAAAGTTTTATTTTCTCCTGTCACCCTAACAAAAAAAAACAATTCAAAACTTTCCCACAATATTTTTATCCTAATAAATGTCTAAATATCGCCAACAATAATAATTGATCGTGATAATAACAATAATATAAACAGAGAATGATAAAAAAGTTGAACAATGAAAAAAAGTTGAATAACAAGATGTCAAAAGATGTTGAAGATGTTGAAGATCTCAAGTGGACGAAGTATTCAATTTTAATTGCGAGAAATGAAAAGATAAAGTTGGGTTATAATAAAAAATAAAAAAATAAAATAAAGTATCATAGAGAGGGTAGAAAAATAAAATAAAAACGAAGCGGAAGAATAAAATAAAAAATAGGCAAAAAAATATGAGATAAAAAATAGAAAAGTCAATTTCAACAGCTTAGTGGCGTGTCCTCTCTCAATTCCACGACTGTAAAGAAGTGAGTGTATGTATATATGTATATAAAAGAGAGATATGGAAGAGAGTGGATGGTGATGGTGATGGTAAAAGAAGAAGTCTAGCAGACGACGTAAAATTACCGTGTAAATGCAATTGTAAATGTTCTCTCAAATATAATTTGACTTGGGTGGAGAGAAAGAAGGGTGGATGAGTGAGTGAGAAAAAGATAGTTGCGGGTAAAAGTATATATAATTTTGCAAAAGGAACCCCACGGCCAAATCTTCTCATCTTCAAAGCAAGTAAGCCAAATGAGTGAAGTAAAGCTATGTCCGTCGCAACAAACTGGAGATAATCGAAAAATAAATTGTAGATTCTGTCATTTTTTGCTTTTTATATTTTGTTCGTCATGTTGTTTTTTATTATTTTTTTTCTTTATTTCTATATTTATTTTTTCATTTTTCGCCATCTCGTCAACTTCATACTGTGGTGAAGTTTCAATTCAACATCACTGCACGCAATTTTTTTCATATTTCACTTCTTATATTTTTTCATTATAGTGCAGGGGTGCAGTGCAGTGATTAAAAAATAATTGAAGATATTTATTTGTTAGGAAATGAAGAGACGTTTGAAGATTTGTTGATAATTTAATTTGGGGAATATTTTTCAGTATCACAAAATCAACCAAAATCACCAACCCAAAATTACCAAATTCTCCTAACAAATTATTTTTCCATTTCAAAACATATTTAATTATTAATAAATAATTAATCAAATCCAGTCATCAACACAACTAAAATAACAACATTCATTCAATAATATTATAAAACAATTTATCCAACACTATCAAGAAAAAAAAAATCTACACAAACTCACTTTCATCCTCAGATTTTCTATCAAATTCATACCAAGTCTAAAAACAAAATAACCACCATCATTCTCGTAACCTCACCACCATAAAAATAACTCGATATAAAATCCTTCTCCACCATTAATAAACAATCAATCAATAACATTAAAAAATGAAAAAAAAAAACTACCTCATCTCAATAAAATTCACTTAGAAAAAGATGAAAAATTGAAATAATCACAAAATAAAATTTGAAAAGTTGAATATCTAAGTTCGGAGTTTGTGGCATCGAGTGTTTTAATCGGTTTTGCATAACAGGATCTCGTGTCTTAACGAGCAATTATTTAAATAAGGTATACATATATACATATACATCTCCAAGCGAGGGTGAAATCTAGATTATTCGATTCGCAATTGGATAAGAGGAGACTTCAAGCCCTTCTCACTTGATCAACGTGCATGTACATTATATATGTAACACACAAACTCCATGTGTTTCCCATGAGCACAATTTATACACATAATATATATGTATATATATACATATATATCTATCTCGATAGGCACATATATAATAGTGTAGTGAGAACAGCCCTTGAACGCAACCCTCAGATAGTTTGCTCGGAGAAAGTGAAGTTTCCAGTGGTAACTACCGACGTTGGTCAGCCACAAGCAACCGTCGGTGGTTACTCGTGCGGTTTACCCTGAGGCGTGACTATTCCTCGTCATCATTAACGATATATACTCAATTAACTAATTATTTTCATCGCAATCATTACCATTTTAAATTTAATAACCGTATAAAATGCCATAGTGTAGAAAACAAGAATTATTCCCTACACTAAATCATAAATTCTCCACCTCAAAACATTTTATCATGACAATAAATAACTCACCATTGTCAATCCGATGTTTGTCGTCCTCTGATGATGGCGCGAACAATATTTTCACACTCGCAGTGTCGGCACGTTAAAAAAAAAAATATATTGAGCAAAAAAATGGTATTGATTTTAATTGTCATTGGTGAGTTGAAAAAAAAAATTTCACGATTATTTCTTTTCTACATTTGATGTAGCACACATTTGATGTATTCATTATTTGTGTACAAGTGATGTTGAGCGGGCGTTGAATAATAATTTATGGAAGGAGGAAAAAAAATAGATGGAGAAATAATAGTGTAGAAAATAAAAAAAAACGCGGGCGGCACGCGCGCATTTATATATTGAAAACACTGAAACCGCGTCGCGGTAGAGGTATCACGTACCAGTCATTCTCTTTCAACTATGTATATCGAAAAACCCCGCGTTCGTCTCCCCGTTTCTCTTCCACCCACCCTCGCGCTTTCTCTCATTCTCAAACTGCGAGTTCAATGCTGACGTCTTTCCGCCCGCACCCGCATTCACACGACAGACAGGTGTCTACCGCGCTGTCTCTCTACCTCACGCCCGAATTGATTCGTTTCACCGACCATGATCTATTTCTTTTTACTCTTTGTTACAAATTTATTTGTCATTTCTATACCATCACGAGAACCCACGATGAAAACAAAACAAATTCATAATGATAATATATACCCCAAAATAATTGAAGAATTGAAGAATTGAAGAAAGAAAAATTCTTCAATTTATACAAGACAATTTTGAATATCTCAATTCATTGACACAAACAAGAGAAGAATTTTGCGTTGAATTATTTTTGGAAAAATATTTCTTCAGCTCACTCACAAGAATGGAATGTTTATCAAGAATCAATTGTATTAGCGAATAGTCAATGTTGATATTTTGAATTGAGAAAAAAAAAAAGATTGTCTACTAACTAAAAATAATTCATTCGCAAATTATTTTATCAAAACTGTAAAATTTTAGTTATCAAACTAAACTTTAATATGAAATTGAAATAAAATATTATAAATAAATATTTGTATATATGATTGTTTTATATTCTATAAAATTGTCTACTATTTTAGTCTCGTGATGACGAAATGAGCCTGGGTTGGACGAGGGTTGTTGACTGTGCGGATGCGGACGTGAGACTGAAGTGACGAAGGATCCTCAGTACGCACGGAATCTCGAAAAGGGGGATGCTCTCGGTGCGCCACACGGGAGTGGCTCTCTCCATGGTCCGCGTTCGACTACTCTACACATGCGCACAAAATTTTCCTATTTCTCTATCTCCCTCCTATCCACTAACTCACCTTCAGTACCTCTCTGTATACAAAAAGTTCCGTTTCCCTCTCTATATACATTCACTTCCCCTACTTCACTTCTTCACATTTTTCTCTTTTATTTGTTTATCTTTTTTTTTTTTAAACCCGTACGTTTTTCCATACTCCTACCATGTGCACGATCCTTCAACCCACCAGTATCCTCCTGCTTTTTTTTTTCTCCATCTTTTTTCCTTTTCTTTTTATTTCTGTTCCCCATTTTTTTCTTTGTGTTTTTTATTTTGTACTTTTTTTCTTTTTTTTTTCCAACATGCTTGTATTCATATTTTTTTACAATTCTCTCGGACTTTTCCTCCTCTTTTCACCGCGCTTTGATTTTTTCATTAACATCATATGCTTTCGAGGGCAATTCTATTTTATATTTTTTTCTTGTTTATATTTAGTTGTATTGAGAATTATTTTTGCTTTATTATTATTATTATTATTCTTTTTCGATTTCGTTTTCTTTGTTATCACTATTTCGCCCTTTGTTATGGAGTTTATTGACGGTAGATAATAGAATTGAATGAGAGAACAAATATTTGTTTGATTCTGCTGTCTTTATATGAAGCGTTCGTTGTATTTTTCATTTTATTATTTATGCATTGCATTTTCCAGTTTGTTCTTTCATATTTTATTTATTTTCTATTTCTATTCTTTTTTTTTTTTCATTAATTTGTAATTCATTTGTTAATTTTTCTTATATCTCCCCTTTTCTTTATCGACAATCCACGTGTCAGTGAAGCAGATCGAATGAATTTTAATTTTAATTTACACCCGATTGACTCGAATTATGTACACACGTCTATGTATATATATGTACATGACAGTCACATGAATAAATTTGAATTTTTATCATTCACCCTTGAATGAAAAGTATGTCACAATGAATTTTTGTTTACTGATAAACCAAGACAAGAAAAATCATCACTCCAACCACCCTCAAAAATCGTTTAAAATGCAAAAATGAAAGAAAAAAGCATAACAAATAACAATAAAATTCAAAATTCATCCACTATAATATAAATAAATAAATAAACACCAAAAAAACAACAATATTGCACTCTCACATTGTGTTAAAAATGAAGAAATTAAACACCCAGAATATGACAAAATTATATGACATTAATTGCAATTATATACGACACGAATAAACCATTCATAAACACAATATACAAAATATATTCGACAATTTTTAATAAAACATTTAAAACATACCAGAGAAAGTCCTTTGTGTCCTTCAACCCATTTATTCGTTGAATAAGCGAAGCGTAATTCGTTGCATAATTAATCATAATCAATAGCGAGCCCAATGGAACCATGCGGAAATTTGTGTGCCCTCAATGTAAATGCAAACATCTATATACAATATGAAATATCATGATAACGTAACTATACATACGAAAAATAAATATAAACCAACCAGACACGTTCCATTATTTTTATTCTTTCTATTCCATCCTCTACTCGTCCCAAAAGCTCAAACACCTTTCATTATATATTTGCAAAACGTTGTGATATGTTTACTTCTTTTTCCTGCTTCCTATTACTATTATTATTATTATTATTATTATTATTTTCTTCTATCAATTGAAAAAATATCACTCTAATTTGTGCATACGACGTCCGAGTAATCCCCAATTTCAAATGCCCGCTAATTCCTCAAAGGCGAGCGATAGTGCACAATTCAAAAGTCCCTTCGTCCTCATTTCCCCATTCGTGAGATTATATACGACAAACATAATGGTTGTGTATGAGTATACGAAATATTACTGGTATTCGAGTATAATACGGTAGTAATGATACGAATTTATATATCGTCATGCTATATCAAGTTATGTGATTGTTGGAAGGGCGAAAACCATCAGTGTATCCATCGTTACTGTATCACTATATCAATGATTCAATTCAGTTGGTTTGTCAAATGATGTCTTGTTAAAAAATGTATTCATTTTGAAATTATAAAGGTGAGTCTCCTGCTTATTTCATTCTATCAGCAATGAAATTATATATATGATTATAAACATTGAATTTTGTGTTTGTAGATGTTGTTTGTGGGTTATGTTTGGTTTTAGCAGACGAGGATAATCCTTGATGTGACATCTAACGGCGTTTGATCTTCGTGTCTGTATTTTGATTTTGTCTAGTGGTTTGGAATCAAATAATTTATTGAATTGGTGATAGAAGTGAATTTTGAAATGAATTGATTTTAATTTGATATTCAAATACGTCATGGGCCTACAGTTTACATAGGTGATTTATGGTGTTTGACATTTAATGACGTCAGATGGTTAACAACTTACACAATCACTGTCAAATGCCAATTTACTAATTAATACTTTTATTTGAATTTTAAAATTATGTTATTACTTATTTGTAATATTTATTTCCGCTAGTGTTTTTTGTTTTTATTATTGTGATAAAAGTTTTACTACTTTTTCAAAGTTTTAAATCGAAGGAGATTATCATAACAAGCTTGTGTATACGTTACGCAATCTCATCATTGTATACGTATGTCAATAATCCCCTAGCTCTCATTGTCCAATTAACCCCTGTCCGTAACATTGTTGTCATATGATTATGATTGATTTGAATTCATTTCCCCACAACAAATAATGACTCAAAAAGAAAAATATTTGAAATGTTCTTAAAATCTCATCGTTCAGGATATTATTTTTTTTTATTTATTCATTTTATTTTTTTATTCACTCATGTATTTACATGTGTGAACGTAAAGGTACCGGAAGGGTGATGTAGGGTAACGGGTCGAATAATTTTAATGAATCCCCAACGTGTCACAGCATCATGCGTATATGAATAAATTATTCATTGCACGGTCGTTTGAGCAATTTTCCACCCGTTTAATTTATAAAATATATAACATGTTCATGTATGTATACATAATAAAAATATAATATACATGAGAAGTAGCATTTTGTCTGTCAACTATGAGACGAAATGTAAAATCTTTTTTCTGGTCATGACTTTCGATCTTTCAACTATTTCTACCCCTTCAACAATTTATTCTATCTCTCACTGCTACTTTATTTCTTCATTTGTTGTTTCACTCCAGTTATTTCTGTCTCAAAGTGAACAATCATGGGCCATTGGCCCGCGGCTCGTGCGTGTCATGTCATCGCGTCATATCGTATCAGTTGACATGAGAGTGAAATACAGAGTCAGAAATTATATGCAAATGCAAAATGTTGTCAAGACCATTTAGTAATATTGTGAATATGATTGAATGTATAAACATTTGTTACGTTTATAAAAGAAAGAAAAATATTTGTTTAGCAATGATGCAGAATAAATACAAAAAAAAAAGAGATATTGAAGTAAAATTTATTTCTAAACATTAAATGATATCTATTTTTCATTCAATAAACAATTTCTGTCATACAGAAATTATTTAAATAAATAACAGTTCCCTTATCCATTTTATCATTCTCCAATCAATGCAACAATTTTTTTTTATCATTCCAACGTTCAAATCATCACTTCATGCGTCTTCTTAATTATTATCACACTCACGTTCGTTATTTTCTCAACCTTCATCATTTTCTCTTCTTATTATGTCAGCAAATGGCAATTAATAACACTTGAACAATTATTAAACTTTCGTCATGTTTCAACCAATTGTGTATTTCCTGTCTCATCTCAACTGATGATACCTACTACCAATTATATCGGTATCTTATATTAATTAGTGACTTGGTTCAATTAGTTTAATACGCAGTGCCAACAACGACAACGACAACTCCCTGTGCTCTCTATCGTGTTTTTCGTCAGAAAATCGAGAGATTCTGTAAGCTACCAATTAGAGTCTCCAAGCGAATATTTAAGTCGATTGTGGGTTGCAACGGAGTATAAATTCACGACGTATATATCTATATATATATATATATATATAACCATGAAGTTGTTAGATGGAAAGAGTGAAGTGAATGGTGGACAATTTTATATCGATGGAAACTTTTGAGTTGAGTAATTGAAGTTACTTTAGATGGGGGAAGAAAAAAAAATAAATATATTGATATCGATAGGGAATTGTGATAAAACTTTTTTACCTTTCGTTATATGGATTGAAGAAACAACCATAAGTATAATGAGCATCGTTATGGTGTGAAATAAAAAAGAAAATAATAATTGAAGAGGAAAAAAAATGAAAAAAATAAATAAATACAATATAAAGAAAATATGTCAAATAATAAAAAATTGAAGTGACATTATCTGAGTTACATGCGTTAATATCTTGTAACTTCACCACTATTGTCCATCGTATCTATATTGACGTTCGTATACTGCGGGCGAATTTAACGAACTGGCAGGAGATTTCTATGAACGATAATATTCCCCAGATGGTCGATCTTTACCTTGATGTCAACTCTATACAGTCAACAAAAACGTATTCATATATTGTTCGTTTATATATTGTGGTATATCAAAAATGTGTGTAGAGATGAATGAGGGCTGATATGAAAAAAGAAATGATGGGAATAAAAGATGTTTTTTTTTTATATTACAACTGAATAATAAAAGATGACATGGAAAAATATTTTGCGATATTTGAGAATGATTTTGTATTTGGGGTTGGAAAGAAATTTTATTTTTCATTTCATGTTTCAGTTTGTCAATTATATATTTGTGTTGACGTGCTAATTTTAACCATCTTTCATAATTCAGTAATTAAACAATCAATTAAATTCGATTAAACTTTGTTCGAGTGGTAGAAAAATTTTATATCTCACGAGCTACAGTCAAATGAATTGGAATTTTATTCCTTCTTGAATGAAGTGACTTATTCTCAAGTTAAACCTCTTCCTAGCAGTCTTTCACCTCCTTCAATAATAAACAATCATAAAAAAAATTTCACCAATATTTCCTATCTCGAATTTCACTATAAAATACCAAAATCTTTTCCGACAATCAACATTGCTCAACCCCATAGAACAATAACAACTCATATACATCATAAAATCAGTATAAAGTCTATAAACTAACAAAAACTGTTCATTAACATCCCCCAGAAAAATATTGCTATAAAAAAAAGAAAAAAAAAAACAGAAATAGAACACCAAAATAATTTATTCATCGTTATTTTTTATTCCACCTCATCATACTACATTTTACATTCATTTTTTATCCCCAACTATACACACAGCCATCCACAAATATATAAAGCCATCCACTCTCATTCTCTTCTATATAAACATATATACCACCTTTTTTCCCATGCTTATATTTAATAGATGTGTTCATCGTGCAGTCTACCGCGTTATCTATTATTTGTCTTGCACTCCAGCTGCGGCATATAAAACGCCTTGTCATAATCATCATGTCCACATTTATAACTGATATTCTTGTCCAATTATTTTTTTTTTCCACCTCAATCCACCCAGCCCCACACTAACACAACTTCTATCAAAGTATCTAACATAACATAAAACATTAAAATCCATTGAACAAATACAAAATAATAATTTTGCAGTCCAATAAAACAACCTATAAAATCAATTACAATTGTCTACCATCATCACCCTAAAATAACAACCAACACACATCAATACATGCAATAACCTAATTTCAATTAATTCCATCTCTGCAGGAAAGAGTCGAAATGATCAGCGGGTGGTATGTGATCAATGATCAGTGGGCGTTCAGGAACGAGATCACAATCAATTCAATTAGACTGAGCTAGACGAAGAGTGAAGACTACTGAAGTCGCTGTTTGATAGGAAGAAGAGCAGGATACATAGAGGAACAAGAATGAGGTTGTTGGGTGGTACCAGGATGAAAATCAACGGGTGGTGAGTGTAACTCAGAGGAATATAGAGGAGGCAATAGTTGAATCCATCAACAACTACACATTGGAGAGCGAAACATAGTGTGAGGATGATTGGACAGGGTGACAGTATATGTCTCGTCATCTTGATGTGTCCAATGCGTTTGCCAACTCAACGTCTTGGCCATCATTTCACCTCTGTATTATATGAACGGAATATATGTACATCACTAACCCTAACACCCATCAAACCACCCAACCATCACCACCATCAAGTCTAGTTGTGTGTGTACAGTGTGTCTGAATGACCCCCCATGACACTGGGGTTGGATCACCAAGAACTACGGGTGGTCCGACTTATTGCCATCCGAACAACGAATTCCCAACCCGACCAACCCCTACGACTCAGTGGCGTCACACCTATGTATACATATAGTTTAAGGAGAGATTGCTGAGGGGAAGAAAACGTGAGGGAAAATTATATGTGTATGTATAGGGGGAGGTGTAGTGGGCTACAGAGGAGAAAGGAACTCCCGTGGTCGGACACGTCTGAGTAGTATTTATGGGCTCTCGCAGTGCGTTCAACGTCGACTGCGTCATTGGTTGCGCAAGTCGATCGATCGTTTAAGTCTTGAAGAAGAGGTAGAAGGTTTATGCGAGACGAAAGAGGAGGTGAAAAAAAAATAATTATTGTGATGAAACATAGAGATATTGTTTTATTGATTGGGACAGTTCAATGGGTGGATTGAAACTTTTTGATGGAATTCATTGGGGGAAATTATTTGATTTATATTAACTGGTAAGACAATTGCTATTTGCATGAGATTGTTTGTTTAGTTGAAGGGAATATTGTTATTGTGATTGTTTCATTGTTGCTGATAGGGAATTTTCTTATGAAAGATTGTAAAATGTCTTTGTTTTTCATTGCAGGGTTGAATGTCAAGAGAACTTGACATCATCAAATAATTCCAATTGTTTCATAGATTGATTTGTTATTATACTGTCTAAAAATTTATTATTTAAAATAGACAACTATGAGACTTATTTGAAATTTTGTAATTGTAAAAGGATTAAAATTTTTCATCATGATCTATAGTAATAAAGTTTAGAATTCATAACTGTTCAAGTAACTTGTAATTATGAAAATTTGAATATCAAATTACTAAAAGTTTGTCTGTCAACCTGTTTCTTATTATAAAATAAAGTATGACACGTATTTAGTCATTTTTAATTAGAATGTAAAGTTGAATGATTTGAATTTTACTAAAAACAAATGAATATGAATTTAATTGAATGTTTTTGTGATTATATCTAATGATATTGATATACTTTCTCTTTGACTGAGAACAATGTACACAAAAATATTCATATGATAATACAGAACTGATGTAAATAATTATAAGAATGATATATCATACATGATAAAACACCATGTCATTGGAAATATTTTATATGTTTATATACAAGTGAATATAGGGGATGTTCACGTATAAAAAGTGTGCAAGGAGAAGCAGCAAAATATAATCTGTAACAAGCGGCATATGGCGGCATACTTTACACAAACACGCAATACAGAATATAACGCGTTATCTATATCTAAAGATAAACACAACCAGATGCTTCGTCACGTCGTAATCGACACAATTTTTCTTTTTTTCCTTCACCCCCTGCGACTGATTTATTCGGTTTTTATTTAGGTCTCCTTATCTACACGTACACCTAGCTATAAACACTGAGAATTACTGTGAAACAAACTATTATCACCAAGAAAATTAATAGTCAAATGAAACTCTAATAAAATCATCGGCCAAAACTGTCAGCAACTCTAGAAAATATTTGACCTAACAATGACAATATTTATATCGTCACTATTGAACTACAATAATTTTCCTTTTGATGGAAATGTTAGTTAAATGTCTGCAATGGTTTTTCCTATTTAATAAAAACCATTAGCTTTACTAAAAACAAAAGCAACTGATCTACGAATGATTAAAAAAAGCAATAGCGTGAAATAGTTTCAGTATGAGTTAATAGAAAACAAATATAGAAATGAATTTCATTTCATTTTAGTCTCGTTTCATCATTGTTATTTTATCTGTAGTTGAATATGAATATTGATTCATATCTATTCGTCTCTCTGTATGTATTATATACATGTTAATATGTATATACGGTTTCAATAATAATCACGAGCCAGAACATATCAAGAAGGTTTAGCGCGTGTCGTTGACAACCGATTAAACTATCAAAACACACTATCGCGCTATTGTCCTCACTCAGATGGTACATTCACTGAGAACAAGACTTCCCCCATTTGAACACAATGGACTTTAGCCAAGGCGATTTTGAACTTCAAATTACTTTACTCCGTCAACTCACTATTCAACTCCCTTACAAAAGTAACAAACTTATTGTTCATATTGGAATAAATTAGTTGTTATACTTTTCACTTACTCTTCATTATATCACTCATTAAATACAAGAGAAGAAAGCCTGACATTTTCATTGTAGAAATAGTTTGGATGTATTACCGGTAGTTATGTGTTCAACGAGAATCAGTTGTGAATGAGGTAAAAGTGGCGCCATCATTTATCTTGTTGGTGATATTGAAATGATTGAACATCAACTGATGCCAACGTGCAAGTTATCAGTAAAAACATGCACATGATAATGTATCAACAAATTAACCTAACAGCTGATGATCAAGCAGACGATGAAGAGAAGAAATTGCAATTCTCATTTTGTACTGATTGGAATAAATTTGTAACTCATACGGATTTGTCACCAAGACTCCAATAGTGAAAGTCATGACAGAGAGTCCATGGGAATTCAAAAATGATCTGATCGAAAATATGGTAGAGTCATTATTGATGTAACCCTGGATGGATTGACATGAGATGAAGTAAAGACAGATGAATATGTATAAATTGAAACCAGACTAGTGCACCTGATTGACCTCCTGCCTTTTTTTCACTTCCAATTACATCAATCAGAATATATTGGATTATCAATTGATTTATCTCTGCAGAAAATCTTAAAGTATTGAATCAATGAAAATTGGCTCGATGTGATCATTTCTACATTACAAAAATTTCAGGGTTCAACTTTATGGACAGTCAAGTGGGAAATATTTTCTATGAACAGTTAGCAGTACGAAAGAAGTCAGAGATAACAATGGAATTAGTCGACCTAATTTAACTCATTCAATGATGGGAATGAGAGGTAATAAATATGTCAAAGAATCAGAAGTCACAATTGAATGACATCAGCAGGTAAATTTCCGCTATAAGAGACAAAGTTCTATTCCTTCATGCTTGAACAGCATTCAATGTTACACAGAGCAATAAAATTTTCCACTAATGAGATCGAGCACAACAATATTGACTGTTTTATTCGAAAGTGGACTTTTGATAGGTTTGCAATCAGTATGAATATTTAAATAATGCTAGAGAAGAAAAATAAACTTTTGCATTCCAATGTTGGAACAGACTGTCGACCAAATGAAAAAACTATGATAATGACAGAAAATCATTCGATAATTTATGTACAGAGGTAAAATACGGATTTCTAAAGGCAAAAAGGTGTCATATAATCATTACTTCGAATTAATTGAAAACTCATTTCCAAAGTCAAATGCATACTTTGATCACTTGTGGGCAATAGTCCACAGTTGGCAATGTATTTTTTTTTTCATTCCTCTAGTCAGATATTAATCAAGTTTTTGCAATTATAAAATGATGATTGCGAATTAATTTGAATGTCTTCGATCAGTCCTCAGGAATACTTCGTCCTAGGCAGGACCATTCGAAGTCAGCGTTGGTTGATAGATAGCTCCATTGGGAATAAATAGCAAGCGACATGATGGACGATTGGACAATAATTTTGGCAGTGATAATTAGTGTGTTAGGAATCTATTATTCATTCATTTGGGAGAATTATTTTGAAAAACATCAAATACCACATAAGAAACCATTATTTATCTTTGGGAATATGGCTGATATTATGTTCAGAAGAAAAGCTATTGTGGATCACATGAGAGATATCTATGATGTGAATAAAGATGCAAAATATGTTGGGATGTATGATTTTGGTGATCCTATCATAATGCTACGTGATTTGGACTTGATTAAAGACATTGCTGTGAAAAATTTTGATCATTTTACAAATCATCACAACTTCACTGATCCTGATCGAGAGCCTTTATTTGGAAAAAATTTATTTTTCCTTCGAAATAATGAATGGCGATCAATTAGAAACCTTCTCTCACCTGCATTCACTGCAAATAAGATGAAGACGTTAGTGAAATTAATGACCAAGTGCTCTATAACCTTTGCTAATTCACTTGAAGAACAGTGTGCCAAGAAATCAGTTGAATTCAATTCTAAGGACATTTTTAGTCGTTACACCAATGACGCAATTGCTACATGTGCTTTTGGTATTTCTGTGAATTCAGTGAAAGATCCTGACAACGAATTTTACGTTTCAGGACGAAGAGCTACAAGATTTGAAGGTTTTAAATTATTGAAATTTTTTGCTGTCAGAGCATTTCCACGACTGTCGAAGATTTTAGGATTGAAGATAATTGACATCGATGTGGAGAATTTTTTTTATAAATTAATTCATGATACAATCGCAACTAGAGATGAGCATGGGATCAATAGACCAGATATGATTCAATTGATGATGGAAACACGAGGAAATAACTATGATTCCAAGACACCAGAGCTCAATATGAAAACCATGACAGCACAAGCATTCATTTTCTTCTTTGGTGGTTTTGAAACCACTGCAACAACAATGTGTTTTGCAGCACATCAACTTGCAGTATGCCCAGATATTCAGAAAAAACTACAAATTGAGATTGACCAAGCAATGACAAGTTGCAATGGTGAGCCAACATATGAGCAAGTCAATGATATGAAATATCTCGATGCTTTCATTAATGAGACACTGAGAATGTATCCAGTAGCTTTTCTCATCGACAGACGATGTACGAAGAGTTTTGAGTTACCACCACCATTGCCTGGTGGCAAACCAGTGATGTTAAAACCTGGTGATAAAATTTGGTATATACTTTCGGCCATACAACGTGATCCAAGATACTTTCCTAATCCAGATGAGTTTGATCCAGAAAGATTCTTGGGTGATTCAAGAGCCAAAAACAATCTTAACGCCCATATACCATTCGGAATTGGACCAAGAACGTGTATTGGAAATAGATTTGCACTATTAGAGATGAAAATTATGTTTATTTACCTCCTAGCAAAATTCAACATCACAATTGGTAGCAAAATGAAGTTACCAATACAATTACGTAAAGCCACGTTTAATATCATGGTTGAAGGTGGATTTTGGATCAATTTGGAACCAAGGAAAGTATCCAACTAATATCAAAAAAGTAATTTCCAATGAGGCAATCAATGATAGTTAATTAATTAATCCTCATGATTATAAATTCATTAAAACGCGATAAATATAGATTATTGGAGCTACGAGATGATAAAATATCACAACCACTATCGCTCTATTTTCCTTATTCAAATGGTTGTTCACAAAGACATCAACCGTAGCGATTTTATTCAATCAATTCGATAACAATGGCATCTTCATTTACCTCGTTCGTGATATTAAGAGAAATAACATCAATTGATGCCAGCATGCAAGTTATCAGTGGAACGTGTAGATGGTAATGTATCAACAAACCACCAAACAGTTGATGATCATGCAGGCGATGAAGGAAGTTGGGAACCAAATTCGAATCAATTGATGAAGAAGAATAGAATAGTGGCAGTTCCAAATAATCAGTACTCACCAACAGTAGATGAAATCACAAGCTGCATTCCCGATATGATGGAAGAAGTTGTCTTTTCATCTTCTAATGAAGTGCGAGATGACACCAAGCAAGGAAATGTTTTCATCAATCCGATTGAGCGAGACAATGTTCAATGTGATGTCCTGGGTGTGGGGTTTTGATGAATTCTGGAACAAAATATGGTTGTGTTAGAATAACTCCTAATGTTTTATAAATAGAAGTATGAACACGTCTTATTAATCAAAAATGCGTTCCTGATGATACACGGAAGGCTTCGCAATGATTGAATTTAGACTGTAAATTGATTGATTGCACTCATAAATTTTGAAGGTCTCAAATTATTGAAATTTTGCGGTGTAAGGGGTTCCCCATGGCAACAAATTTAAGTCTTGGATTAATTGATAGAGATATGGTGCATTTTTTCTATTAGCGGTTTGTACTAATCTTGATAGAGTGATATTTGATAAGATAATAAATGATGAGTACATGGATGATAATAAATAATACTTTCATTGAAGTTCATAGTCCAATTGATGTTAGAGAAGTACTTATGCTGATACTCCTTCTTCTTTCTACTTACAATTGGACTCAAGCGCACAGCACACAATCAACAAACTGCGCACAACGTATACAAGGTCGCACGCGCTGTTATTGCGTGTGCAACATACTCCTGCAATTTTTCAGCATTTAGTTGACTGACAGCGCTGATAGGTGCTTGTGTCATAATGGATTATTGGACAATACTATTGGCCATAATAGTGGGCTTATTCGCTATCTATTATTTTTTCATTTGGGAAAATTATTTTGATAAATATGGAGTACCACACAAAAAACCCTTATTATTGCTTGGTAACATGGGTAATGTTTTGTTGCGAAAAATTTCATTCATTGATCATATCGTGGCAACGTATGATATAAATAGAGAAGCTAAATATGTTGGGTTTTATGATTTCAATTTTCCTGTGATAATAATACGTGATTTGGAACTGATAAAAAACATTGCTGTGAAACATTTTGATCATTTTACGGATCATCGCAGTTTCACTGATCCTGAACTGGAACCATTATTTGGCAATAATTTATTTTCTCTGCGCGGTGATCACTGGCGATCAATCCGAAATCTACTTACACCTGCTTTCACGTCTAGTAAGATGAAAGCGATGTTCAAATTGTTGACAGAGTGTGCTAATACTTTTTCGAATTCACTTGGTAAACAGTGTGTTGATCATTCAGTTCAATACGATTCGAAAGAGATTTTCACTCGTTATACCAATGACGCAATAGCAACATGCGCTTTTGGTATTGCTGTTGATTCAATGAAAGATCCAAACAATGAGTTTTATGTCTATGGCAGACGTGCAACGAGTTTTGATGGACTGAAATCATTGAAATTCTTCGCTGCCAGATCATTTCCTACATTAACGAAAATACTCGGTCTTAAAATAATTGATGTAGAAGTTGAGAATTTTTTTTTCAAATTAATTCGTGAGACGATTGCAGCCAGAGATGAACAGGGAATTAAGAGACCA
>JAPYZH010000682.1:0-23280 GCA_030523085.1 Meteorus colon | reverse complement strand
CGTCCCTGGTTTACCACCTAGGACCGATATATCACCAGAATCAAGACGTCGTCGTCCAACAATGCAAGAAAGCAATGTGGTTTTACCACAACCACTGGCGCCAAGAAGTCCGTATCTACGAGAATGGAAAAATTGTTGGTATTGCATACACAAAATGTAGTTGGATACTGTGAACCAAGAAGTGTTGAAGAACATGTAACTTCCTATTCAAAGAACTGCCAACACTTTTCACCCACTATTCCTCTTGATAGGAAACTAAATGTTTCTTTACTCACTTAAGTTTATAGTGTTTGCAAATTTGGAAATCTTATTCTATACGTTTCTACTTACATCGATCCCTTAAACACGGTCATGTTCAAATCTCGAAATATTTGATTTGGACCTTTTCTGCCATTGTAAGCTTTGAATGCATCACGAAGTTCGACAGCCACTTGATTAGATCTGACCCTAACTGGATCAGATTCCGATCCGGACGGATCATTTGCCGATACGAAGAGTTCATTCGAACCCTCCATATCATCTGCCCCTTGATTAACGATTCCATGATGTGATGAATTATCTCTGCAAGCGAATTCGATATCACCTCCGTATTACATGACATCACCGTTGAAAGAAAAAAATTACATTATGATATAAACATTCGTATTGAACATCCAATGCAAGCATCATAGGACATCAAAACCAGAAACTTATCAATTCTAATCAATGAAACTATTTTTCAATAGATTCTTTTTCTCATGCCTTGCCCTTCTTAATTGTTTACCTCACTCAATGCCCATAATCTTTCACGGAAGAAAAACATGAAAGATTGCAATATTATTTGAACAATCGTTGCATTATCGGGAAATGAATGATTTTATTAATAATAAAAAAATGGAACAGAATACGATGGAATCTGTCGTAAAGGTCCTGTTTGTAGATGATGCAGAAGCTTGTAGTGAGAAAACACTTGAAGGACATGAATCAGTACAATTTTCTGATTGAATGATTCAAGCACACTTCGGAATTACCAATATTGATATAAATTAATTCTGTTTACACAGAAGTACGATATCACTGTATGAAAGTAACATTCATACATGCATTGAAAGAACAGCTTATCCATATTTGATAAGATATTTTTATAACAAATAAATCTTTTCTGTTTCATTATCAGATTTATTTGTTACAACCTTATGAACTTAATTATTGTTTCCTTGATACGATTAAATGTCCTCGTGCCGTTCTCTACTGCCAAATAATTGTAAACATCAATTCAATAGTTTATAATTACAAACACTCTCATTGATATTTAACAGACTCCTTTTTAATAATTAATACCATTTTTCAACCATACAGTAGAATTTTTACTAGTCATTATCGTGGGATTGATTCTGTATTGTAAATTTCGTACCATAAACTAAAAAACGAATACAATTAATCAAAATTCAGTAGACAAATTTGAGTGATTTTCCTACAATGTTCGATTACACTTACATGACCATCATATAAATTATGTGAACAATTAACAGATTGGGGTCTGTCAGTAGTCGACCATGGCATAAATGATGATACTTTTCAATGAAAGGAAGTTAACTTACCCTTCCTCACGTATTGAATCTGCTAAATCGCACATTTTTTCTGCTTTCCAGTCACCAGGTCTGATGATAATGACCTGATGCTCAAGTAGAGTATCTTAATACAATAGTCACGACATTCACGATCAATTTCACTTATGAAATGTAAATTATATTCCAAGTAAAGCAAACACAGTTGTTCGTAATTTCAAACCAGCGGTGAAACAAATCTGTTACTGATGTCGTGATGTTGTTTGCGTGTTGACATGCGGGGCGACTGATAGAAATACTTGTCAGTCTTTTTCAAGCGTTTCCTAATCAAACTAGAAGCGCAAGCACTGCCGCGAGTGACAGAAGACTTATTTATATTGTCTGATGATTACTGTGGAAAAATGATTTCAAAATAACATTTATTCATGGCGCAAAAGAACACATTCGATGTTGTCTGCATGAGAATAACCACCCAATGCAAATGCAGAGTTAAAATGTAACAAAATTGTATGCGAGAAGAGTGCTGATACCATCAATACTTACCGATCTTATTTCATCCTAGTTTGCAGTTCGAGGAAAAGCTGACACCGAAGCTCGACATCCTGTTCTGGCAGCAGACTCAAGCATATGAAATATGAGAAAGCCTATACAGACCTGATTAAGACTTCATGTTGCTATCTGGGTTGATACAGACATCGATCTTCTGAATTGAACATTTCTTTCTTCCAGCCTTAATCTCTACATAGAAATCCAAAATATTTTTCATTTGTAAATAAGATCATGAATGTTTTATAATTACATTGATCATATCTAATTTTTTATTCTCGTCATATTCAATATTATTTGTTTCTATAGGTTCAAAATTTCTTCTAGTTGCGCAGCGAAAAGAATATCATTCATACAGGGGCTGGACAGAGCCGGAATAAATCGAGAATACCCGAAGATACACGAAATCTATATCAGTGTGTTTGGGTTGGAACAATTATATAAAAACAGCGTGGATGTACTATTGTACTGGAGCGCTGAGTCTTTAATGCCTCATTGATAAATTTTACTATTTAACAAAGTGCGCGAATTTTAATATCTGAAAATATAATGGCGGAATTTGTAGAAAAACGATGTGAGGACATGATCCCTTCGCTTGAACAGATGGAAAGAATCAAACTGTTTGATAGAAATGAAATACGGTATGTTTTGAGGTTAACATTCAGCAACGATTTTTAGGTTATGCTTAATTGATTGAACAAAAAATTTTTATTCCACTGAATGAAATCATTTCTTCACATAGAAAAGGAAATTTTTTTATTTGTTATACAAATGCAGACTTTCCCATTGATTTTTAATTAACTGACGCGGAACTTCATTGGCAACTTGTAGACGTCCCAGCATTGACTTTTGAAACTGTTCCTTACACTCATTATGAATTATATTTTATAATTGTGTGATTAAGCCAAAATACTTTATTCTTGTTTCGTTTATATGTGCTAGGGGAATTGCCAAAAAACGCAAAGAACTGGAATATAAAATTCAAAGACATACAAAATGTAAAGAAGATTATCTTCGATATATTCAATATGAAATAGATCTTCTTAAACTCATACAACAACGTAGACAGGTAAATATCCAATATTATTTTCGTGGTATGAAGAAGTCGATCAAATCTCCTGAATCATTATAATATTGTTTCAATTATTTCAAATTTTCTACAGAAATTCGGTATCAATCTGAAGAAAACTGATATTGATTATGCCATAATCAATAAAGTCAATTTTTTATACAGACAAGCTATATCTAGATTTCAAAATGATATGAGGTTTTGGACAGCCCACATGAAGTTTTGCAAACAAGTGGTGAGCACTCCTCAAATTATTCAACTTGTCACTCATAATATGACCTTTATAAAATTAAATGAATGATGTACAATGGTGGGGACTTGATTTCAGAAATTCAACAATAGCATAAATCGAATTATTGCTCGCATGCTTCAAGTACATCAAAACAAACCGAAATGTTGGCATATTGCTGCTCGATGGGAAATGGAAGAAAATAAAAACATTAAAAATGCAAGAATATTTCTTCTGCGCGGTATACATTTTCATCCAGAGTCGCAACTACTTTACACCGATGCTTTCCAGTAAATATTCAAATCCATTTCAGTTATATATTTTGCATCAAGTTCATGAAATAATTATACAAACGTTTTTATATAACAGATTAGAATTGAATGAAGTTAAAACAAGTGAAGAAAAAACGGAAACTGATGAGACATCGACAGAAACGCCTTCCGAGAATACTGATGAAATGTCGTTGCCACTCAAACGTGCTCTTGTCATATATCAGCAAGCCTTCAAACGTATAAAGGATGTATCTTTTATAATTGAACTCCTGAATGTTGCAACACAACACAAAAATACTGGGAAACTTCAACACAAAATAATCAGCGACATGATTGAAGAATATTCGAATAAACCACAAATGTGGAACACATTGGCACGACGTGAATTAGAAGGTCTGGAGTATGATATTGAACCGCAGGATATTTCCATGGAAGTTGATACAGCAGAAGCAAATACACTGCGAGATCGCATTTCCAGATGCAATGAGATTTATCGAACGGCTGTCAAAAAAGTAAAAACTGAAGCAATGTGGTCTTATTATATGGACTTTTTGTTAGAGATCAATCAAGACTTATCAACACTGCCGAATTATAAACGGAAATTACTCAAAAATGCACTGATGCAGGGGCATCAATCACGAAAATTGCCTGAGAAATATTATCTCTGTTGGGTAATTACTTCATTCACTATTCTACTAAGTACTGCGAATGACAGTAAAAAATTAACAAATTTCTTTTCATCCACAGGCCGAAATGTTAAAGAATGACAAGAAAGATGGCAACCCGCAAAATAAATTGTATGAAGTATTGTGTAGTGCAACAGATGCTTTCCCAACGAGTGTTAAGCTCTGGCATGCTAAATTGAAATATCTCATTAACTCAGGTCAAGACGAACTGATTCTCCCAGAATTCGATAAAGTAAGTACTCACGAACGCAAAATGACATAAACTATTAATACTTCACTGATATTGATATTCATCTATTGCAGTTTTGTATTAAAAACCAGACAAATATGTTTTTCCTGTTCAAAAAGTTTATAATGAATCGAAATTACAATTTTTCCAGGCAATCAAGCTTTCAGGAGCAAAGGCGCTGCCTTTATGGAGAATGAAATTGCTTTATGCCCAAGCAAAACATCCTAATAAAGTCCAAGACATTTTCCGAGCCGCAATAGATGAAGACTTGGAAATAGCACGTGAAATGAAACCCGCTTACATTGAATGGCTTGTTTTGACAAAAAGTATCCAAGAAACACGTCGAATATACAATGAATTGAGTCTTCAACCACCACTATGTTTGGAATTGCATAAAAAGATGGCAGCGCTCGAGCTCATTCAGCCAGAAATTTGTAAGCAAAATGCTCGTCGACCGCATGAAATTGCGGAACTCCAATTTGGAAAAACAAATACCGACATATGGATTGATCACATTTTATTCGAAATGAAATACGGTGATCCCATGAAAGTTGCTGATATTCATCGACGTGCTGTTAAGACACTGGAGCCAGCACTCACCGACGCTTTCATTTCGGAATACAGTCTCATAAATGCAAACCCGGATTCTATAGCAGCATTGTAGCGAAGTCAATGATGGTAAATAAAAAATATATGTGCAAGATTTTTTTCCTATATTTTTCAATTTCAAGTGAATATCAAATGATAAATACTACAATTACCATAATACGTCATTTCTCCAGCAGTGATTGATTATGATTCCAATGGAATTTCATTTTCTAGATGCGTTAATGCAATATTGCGATCAGTCTCATTTGATAATCGTGCACGATCGCCCGTCTTCAAAGACGATCTCATATCTAAACACATCACATCTGTCATCAAAGAATGCTGTTTATCATCCAAGTTTCTTTCAATCCGGATTAGCAATGGTTCCAATGTATTGTACGTGGTTCTGGAAAAATATTAAATTCAGATCGAGTCATTCTTATCACACTACCATAAATGTTCACTGCTCTCTCTTCGAGTAACATCTAGATTTAAAAGAAAAAGTACTTTGCACAGTTGATTTTCGCAGTTAATTCTTCTTTGGTTTGACGCAGTTGCAAAATTTCATCTCTCAATCCAAATTCGGCTTCATCTCGACATAACTCATAACCCGAACGATACGTACGATTTTCGAGTCGCGTCTCAGCGCATTTAACAGCATTAGCTTTATCTTTCAACGCATCTTCCAAACGTCGTATTTCTTTCAGCAAAGACTCCATTTCACGTTCTATTTTTTTCTTTTGCCAGTCCATTTCATTTCTTGCTTTCTGCGTTTGATATATCCTCTTTCTCAATGAAAAATCTGTTGCATCTTGTTGTGCTTCAATTTCATTTCGCGCCCGTTTTTGCATCACTTTCATCATATCACGAAAATTGTGAGCGTCACTCATTTCATTCTCAGCCAAAGATTTAATGCAGTGACAATGTTCTATCCAGCTCTCGTATGTATTTGCACTAGAAAAGGATTATACAATATTAATACATTTGACCAGAATTGAATGCATAAACAAATATTTCCGCTCTAGATTATATACTTTTTTGGAATTCTCAGAGCATTGGGTTTGAAACTGATGCTAGATGAGTCTCGAGTAAGATTCGCATTGTCTTTATCGATTTCTAACGCATCTTTTTTATCTTCAAAATCCAAATTCACTTGAAATGTCACTTCTTCTAATCTATTCAACTTTTCCCATGCAGCTTGAACTTTTTCAGTCATTGGCTTCCTCATCAACTCAATGATTCGGATTTCTTTCTTCAACTCAGTATCTGCTTCATCATATGTCAATTCAGTGCCTCTCCGACAATCTCTTATAGATATACATTGCGCAGTAACTTGCATTGGATGTTGAATATTTTCCAGATCATTTTCAGCTTCGGCACGAGCTTCGCGCAATGAATTTTTCTCTACTTCCAAATCTTTCAACAATTTCTCAAATGTCTCTTTCCATTGGGATATTTGTTTCACTCTGTTGAATTAAATTACCGAATGAGTACAGTGATTCGTTCTTTTCCTATAATGATATACATAAAAAGGATTTACCTGTCTTCCAATCTACCATCGTTTACCAATGTATCCCATTCAGTTCGGATTTTGGCTTCATTACGCAATGTTCTCGATGTGTTACGAACCTCGATAGCATCAGCTATACGCGAATCTGCAGATTGCTGGAGCTCCCACTGTTTGGAATACCAATCTGGCAGACCTGGGTTGAATAGAATGAAATAACGGGTTAATCAAAGATCAAAACTTACTTCTGAATATTTTAATAATTTGGATTTACTTAGATGAACTGTTGGTTTTTCATATATTGATATAGATTTAGCCATATTTGGAACTGAAAGAATGATATCGAAACGTCGGAAACCTACTACTCAACAGTCAAAGATCAATAATAACAGAAGAAACAAATTAGATTTGGTTACTCCAGCAACGGATGTAAATACAACTCGACAACACTCTTTCCAATTGAATACGATTGCATCAAACTGCGCAAAGATGAACTTCCATTTGCTCCTCTTTCTTGCCAACAACGTTATTTGTGATGGTATAATAAATCATCAGAAGCTTCTTCAAGCATATTCACCTCATGATTTGCCCCTTCTGTTCTAAGTGAACAATTTCAATTACCAAACGATAAAACATTGTGGTAATTAAAATAAGGAAACATAAAAAAAAATCCCATATAGTATTATACTTTAAATAATTTCTTTATTATTACAAAGTATTATATTGATAAAGTTGTATATTTATCAATTCACTGATATAATCAACATCCCATTCATGAAACAAAACAAGAAAAATTGTGATAGAGAGATATCAGTCTTATAAATGTGTATATTATGTAATGTTGTATACAAAATTGACATTTGAACCGGTAAAAAGAGTAAACATTTGGATTTATGTTGCTGAAACCAATGAGAATACTACATGTGCAATATTATCGCGTCCGTGTGAATAAACCTTCATACATTATAGTATTAGGTGCAAAGTGATTTTGTGTGTGTTGAGTTCGATATTGTTCCATACATAAACCATGGTAGCAGACACATCCAATGAATGCACGCATACATAGCTGATACGATAACGGTACAATAGACATATTCTCATGTGTTTATTTTTCATTGGTAATTACACGAAAAAATGGTATGATAAAAACAAGCAAACGAATACAGCGATATATCTATATAAAGAATCGGTCAGTGATCCTCATACACTGATAATCATTTGTCTGGATGGCGTTTGGCAGTCGGTAGGGGCGCGACCGCGATAACCGCGTCACTGTGTGCTTTTTTTTTTACGTGCAGTCTGGTAAAAGACTGTGATCACAAATTAAATATAATACAAACCAAAAACATTAAATAACATCACATTACCCGTGATATTTTGTTGTAATAATATTGCGAGTTATTTTTTTCTTTATCAATAAACACATCACTTAAATCATGAGAAGACTGATGAAAGGTAAACGTAGAAAATCAGAGAGTCCAAGTGACGCCGAATCCGAAGAAAATGGCGGCAATGCGCACAAATCCGACGACGCTGAGCAAACTAAGCCGGATGATGATGATGATGGTGAAAGTGCGCCCAAATCAAAACGTAGAGCTGTACGTGGACGTGATAGTAATAAATTCGCTGTAACTGATGATACGCCAACGAAAAAAGATAATGATAATGACACTGATGATGAATCATCAGCATTACTCAATCATGAAAATGGGGATGCCGGTAAGAATGTTGATGATAAACGGCGTAAAAAAGATGAACGAAAAGCAACAACGTCACAAGAAGATATTGATAGCGATGAGGAATACGAGGTATGTATAATAAATCTACCACAATTATAATCAATCTTGCTGTTGTACATTAATGGCGACGGAAGTATCACCAATTATTATTTCCCGCCGATATTAATTCACCGCTCTATCGGTTGCGTCCGCATGCTCTATTATCACATTGATGATGTATTGTTGAAAATCATTCTGCGTAGTGCGGAAACACCACAGATCCTAAAGGTTTTTCAATCATTAAACAGAACGTTTGTTAACAATTTTGGGAAGCAGACGATGTTGATGGAGATATCAAGAAAGTATTATGCGCAGGGTGTTTATTTGTATATTGAATGTCTTGAGAATCAGATTATTGTCTAATGCTATGTCTGCAACGTAATCATATTCTTTACCTACTATCAAGGAGAAAATTGTTGTTCGTAGTTGTTCGCATAGGGTTGTCATTTGTTGATTGAGAAGTCAATGGAAGATAATGAGAATTGGGTGAAAAGAAGAGGGTGTTTGGGGTCGGGTTTCGATTGGATTTCATCACACAGTTGAAGGATTCGATGGATCCTCACATTTTGCAATGATTTTGAATTGGCGCAACAGTCAACAGCAACGTAATAGCTGTATACACCCAAAATCTGACATGACTGCATGATTTTCCGAAAGCAATGAAAAATTTGTTGTTCTTTTGATCGATTTCTAGCAGACCTGTAGTATAGTTAATGGGTTGTGATAGACATTCTGTTCCAGTATTAAAACATAGCTATGGTGGGATCTACATGGTATTGCTCATCAGTTTTTCAATATATAAAACAACAAAACACTTCTCTGGCTCAATAGGCTTAGTAAGCTCCGTACATATTTCACTTTCTTTCGACTGGCAATTCGCGAATTAACGGCGACAACACAGAATGTTAAAAGCTACTTTGTGGTATTCCATATTCCACCGAAATATCATCAATCTCTCTTTGAAAGCCAACAAGACATGGAAAAAAATGATCCTAAGAATTCTGTATGGGTGAGCCCGTTGCGGCAGCCGAAAAGGCTCATGCACCTCCACTAGTCTCTAATGTCCACATAGGCACACGAGTCTTCTAATAAGGGGATCTTATCATCCAGAAGTAAGTGTCGACTTGTTTGGGAAAAATAAGATCTCAATTAAGAGTTGAGCAATAACTTAGGCCAATAGGTTTTCTATCCCATTTCAGGATTCAATTAAAATCAATGTTAGCGCATTCGTTTCGCCAACGGACTCTGCCGGAAATTCAGCATCTGGGATTAACCGGTGCAGCAGTCAGAAAAACTGAAGCAGCATTTGCCACGCAGCATTCCAAACTACTCAATACTTCCCTGAAATAATGTTCTTGTTGATCCAATGCGGATAATTCCAATCTCACGAGAAAAATCTATTTTATTTCTGTATGCGCCGGTGTTGTTGACGAACTCTGATTAAAGTCAGGCGTTACTATGAGCCCGGTGCAGCAGTCAGAAACACTGGGTTAGACAGCCTCGTTACTAATTCCCGGATAACATATTTTCTTGATTTGGAAATCCTATGAAATGACTAATAATGACTTTTGTTTTCTACTGATGAATTGGAAATAAGATAGAGAGCAATCTGATGTCTTGAATTTATGTATTTATAGTCATCATTGTATACTTCGTTCACGAAGACTTATATGCCTGAGTCAATTTTGTAAATTGTAGGATACGACAAAAACAAAGTGTTTCCTCAGAGAGGAGATATTTCAAAATTATTCAATTTTCTCGTAAGGATGAGTCGAATATGTAGAGCTTCAAATATTATATTATTGTTGATTATCTGATTTGAAATCGATGCTGGCAGTTGGAAATCAGTATAACGTAAATTACTATTGCACTTTGATTCCGATATTTCGGAAAAAGTTAGGTCCGGTGAGAAATTTTTCTACAGTGATTCTACAAATTCTAGTGTGTTGCAGTTATTGTATTTCACATTGCACATCTCATATTCCATTGGTTTGGTTTTTTGATTTTTCCATAGGTGGAAAGAATTGTTTCACATCGAACAATAAAGGGTCGACGGCAATTTCTAGTCCGGTGGAAGGGATATGAAGAAGATGCTGATACATGGAAGGACGAAAATGAACTTAATTGTTCGAAGTTGATCGATGATTTCTTGACTGATAAAGAACTTGAAGAAGAAAATGGAAGTGGAAGAAGGTCTGGGGAGTCAAAAAATTCTAAAGAAGATGATTCTCAAGAAACGAATGATCGACCGAAAAAATCACCGAGAAATAAACGACCAAAGGCGACGAAAAGAACGAGAAAGTCGACGAAGGCTACTAAGAAACAGAATAATGGTGGTAATACTAATTGTTTTGTTTTTCCGCTTTAGAATAAATTCCCGTTAGAGCTCATTCTCCTCTTTTCACTTAATTTCAGTCCTAACGCAAATACTTCCATTTCCTTCATGTACATTATAAATATCCTGTTTGGGGAGTCTATATTATCATATTCTCCTTCTTATTCATTTTCATGTTTGTATGTATAATCTATAATCCGTAAAATCTATATATTTATGTACCGATAGATTTAAATAGCGAGATATCGATAATATTTATTTTTGATTTTCGTCAGATTTGGAGATGCTCTATGAAACCCTGTGGTTAAATTATGAGAGCTAATATACTATAATCCTACTTCCTGTTATGTTTGTAGATAAAGGCGATCATAATGAAAATGAAAATGATAACGAAAAACCACAGGCTGGGAGAAAAACAAAAAAATTAAGAGGTACAAGGCAGCAGAACGATAATGGTATTACATGATTGTTTTTCAACTATCTGATTTTTTCATTGTTGTTTAATGATAATAGAAACTTTTTTTCACTTCTAGCAAAAAAACATAATAATGAGGATAAAAGCGATGATGAAGAAAAAGAGTTCGAAGTTGAGAAGATCATTGATGTATACTTCAAGAAAAATAAATCACGTGAATTTCTAATTCGATGGAAAGGTTTCTCTGCATCTGAAGACACATGGGAACCGGAGGCTAATTTGAATTGTCCTGAACTGATACAAAAATTCATGGATAAGGTCGAAAAGGCGAAAACATCAGAGTTACGTGAATTACGAACGAATCCATCACATACAAAACGATATACATTAACAATGCAGAGTCGAGGGCGCCGTCTTTCGCGTAGAAACGCGGGCAAAGAACGGTAAATATCTAAATCCTTATGAAAGTAAAAAATCATGATTTATTTATTAATCAAGTTTTTTTGACAACGAATTTATTTGTTTATTTTCATTTTTTGTGATAGCACAACGTACCATGAATGCGATGAGTGAACGCACAAGGATATCAATTGAAAAATTTAACATTTATTTCTTTGATATACATATTAGGCCGTAGGTTTTCATACAAACGAAGCTTGATTGTATGCGAAATAAATTTCAAATTATTCATTAGCTGTCGAGGGATTTTGCAATAGCAAAGTCTTGCACAAAAAAAGATTTTCGTTGCTCGGGTACAAGGTGCATAGTTTGATCATTATTAGCCGTGTAATGTACATACACGTGGATATTTGTTGGTTTGTTATGTTATTTGTTTATTCTCATTCTCTTTTTAATTTTTGGACGACACAAAAATATGAACATCAGCAAATGATTTTTATCTCATTTTGGTTCATTATAATCAGGCTAATTCAATCGACGGGACAATTAAATTTGAATAGATTCTATATATGTATACATATATAAATATATGAATTCATACTAAGAGAAAGGTACAGATTGACATGGTACAAAATAGATGTACATTATGTCGAAAATACTGTTGCAGAATATATACACTGGGAAGCTAAAGGAGTCTGAAAGTGATTTATACTTTAACGTATGAAGACGAGAATGAAACCGCAAGTGCGAGCGTGTTTCCCTTATCATTGCAATATTGTAATTTTCCTATTTGGACATATTGTTTAAAAAAAGCACGAATGAAATAATAATTGACATGTTGTAAATTTACACATAAGTGATTACAATTCAAAAATTTGACATCTAACCAAAAAAAGATTATATTATATACGATTGTATTTGTCAATATGAAAAATATTCATAGTGCTCGGGAGAGAAGGCAATTTTATCAATTGAAAATATAAAAATTGAATTACCAGTCTAATTATTTCCATTTTTTGTTTAGCGATAGGTGTTGCGATATAAAAACATTATAAAAACAAATATACATCTGTAATCTGTAGCCAGCTATTCAATTTCAGAAAGGAGATGGCGTAAACATCTTGAATCTCAAGAGTTATATTGTTGATATGCTGATCGTCCATCAATCACATCAACCGATTTTCAGTGATCTGGAGTTGCTGCACCGAATCCAATCAACGTATTTTTCGTTGACATATAAACAGGATATTTTCATTGTTTTCTGAATCCAATGTATATTTGAGTCATAGTACCGGAATCCACTAAAGCAGGAGATTCGAAATTTTGTAAATTGTCAACTCTTATCTGACAAATGAAAAGTTGTGGTGACTTTTTCTCATGCATTACTTGTTTTGAATCAAAATATCATGTTTGCGCATTGTAGTATGTTTTCATCGAGTGATTATAGAGAAAAGTAAAAGAATTGAACTCGAATTTTATCACGTTTTCATAACAGATACAAAGACAACTGAAATCAAAGATTGTGCTATGATTTGATTTTCGTTTCCACCGCAAACACAAAGTATTTCGACATCAGCTCAGTGAGATTATTTAAAAATGTGTGTAAACTCAATACCGTTGTCAACGTCGCTTCTCAACATGTAATGATAACAAGAATATATATCCTCCTGAGATCCAAGACTTATAAATCGAAATAAATTAGAAAACTCTGATTCTAATAGTCGATTGTATCCCAATAAATATAAATATAAAGAGGATTCGAATACAATTTTTTCACGCAAGTGCTGTACCGAAAAAAAAAAAGAAGAAATTGAGGGACTTTCAATGCCATCCTCAAGTATTGTCTGACGTGTTCTATTTGGATATTTAATTTGCAATGAAAGATAAATTTTATATACTCTTCTCCGTCATCAACAATGCCCTGATTGTAAAGTAGAATTTGCAACAATTTATTTCATAGTCGCAGTCCAGTATCAGTAGCATTCGAAGGATTAAATCCAAAGCATTTTCAATACTACTTTAAAATCAGGCTGACCCGATCAATTCTTATATCTGAAATTACTACACGCGCCATAAAAATTAATGGTGCATGTCTGATCCTATTATTTGATATGAACTATTTCTACTATTCAAATATCAATGAAAAGAAAAATAAGAGCGCGCGAAAAAAATTTGACATATGCCTAATTTTCATTGGTCACTGGAACATTCCACGTGAGTAGAAAAAAAGCTACGAGCTCCTATCGTATCTTCCCACGTACAGTTAACTCAGTGCTGGGCATATGTACATGTCCTTGTGGCGTTAGTGTGAGTAAGGTAATCTACAGCTACAAAGTTGGCTATTTCAATTTCAAACAGGATCGCGGCGTGACTATAGAGACACGCAGGGACAACGGACAAGCAGAACAAAGCAAACACATCGTAAAGACACGCCAATCTGACGCGTCAGCACTGCCAGCAGTTTTTAAGCAACAATGAAGTTCTTATTTTTTGCAGCCGTTGGGCTTTCAGCGATTTTTCTCAATGTTAATGGTGATGGCGATGTGAAAAATGGCCCAAAAGTCACGCATAAGGTAACGCAATGAATAATGAAACCATTTATATTCCATAGTTGTGGTGCTTTGTGTGTGTCGGTTTATTCTTAACAAGAACAATTTATATCGATTCATTATCTCATTTATCTCTACAACAATTTATTTCATGAGGTTTATTCGCCGTTTTTTTTATTATTTCATTTCGAATCGAATTATTTGAGTTTGATGGTTAAATAAGTGGCGGACGTTGTCTACAATTCCCTTTATATTTATTGTCCTTGACTAAAAAATATGAAAATATTGAAAAATAATTCAGTTTTATCTCTAAATGGACGCAGGTGACGTTTGACATGAAAATCGGTGATGAACATGTTGGGAGTATAGTGATTGGACTTTTCGGAAAAACTGTACCGAAAACCACCGATAATTTCTATCAGTTGGCACAGAAGGAGGGTAAAGAAGGCTATAAAGGTAGCAAATTCCACAGAGTCATTGAGAATTTCATGATCCAAGGTGGTGACTTCACAAGAGGCGATGGAACTGGAGGTTTGGCTGCGATTCTCCTAACATTGCGTTTCAGCAATCGATTTTATCCCCGTTTATCTTAATTGCCAAAATTTTTTATTTTAGGACGCAGCATTTATGGCGATAAATTCCCAGATGAAAACTTCAAACTGCAGCATTTTGGTGCCGGTTGGTTGTCAATGGCCAATGCTGGTAAAGACACTAACGGCTCCCAATTCTTTATAACAACATTAAAAACCCCATGGCTAGATAATAGACATGTTGTGTTTGGCAAAGTTCTCGAGGGAATGGTGAGTATATTGTTCAGAAATTCGATACACAAATACGCATATGAGTTTATTTGATTTGTTTTCTAATTCAATTCGCAGGATGTGGTGCGGAAAATCGAGAAAACCAAAGTTGGTGCCAACGATAAACCAGTTAAAGATGTAGTGATCGCTGATACTCATGTTGAGGAGGTTGCAGAGCCATTTTCTGTCTCCAAAGATAGTGCTAAATAATTATGCGACCCCAAACATTTTTATTGCCTTTCTTTTAGTGTGTTCATCATTTTAATTGGGACAGATTGTCGTTCCAATTTTAATTATTGAACCATATTTTCCAACATTTTGTACTTGTTAATTCCTAGTAATAAATTTCTTGTGGCACAACAATAAATGCGCATATTTAGTTTCTACAATTCAATTTTTGTTTTAATAATAAACGAATAAGCAAATTCTATAAAAGTATGCTACGGATTAAACAAAAGAATATAAATAGTAAAGCCAGAATGATTCAGGGATCGATCTTTGCTCGGAATTCTTTCGATACAACTGCCTAGATTGAATACTTGCAAAAGTTAGATTCTGATATAGAAGACTGATCATTCGAACGAAAAATTCGTCAATCCGGCATCATTTGAAATGTCTGCCAGAATAACCCTCATTTGCCATCTAGTGTATACCAATATTATCACGAAATTCTAACAATTTCACCACCGCCCTCTCTCACATATAAATGAAGACAGAAAATAAGTGGATTTATTAACTACATAGATAAATTTTTATGCACTTCATTTACCACAGATTTATCAATAGCTTTTTTTTAACTATGAATGATAATAATTCATGGATTCTACTTAGCATTCGTGATTATACTCCACCGTTTTCCTAGGTATTTAAACACTCATGATAATAACAGATTTAGAAAAAAACAATCAGATGATACGTACTCAAGATTTTTACACGTCATATCAGCCACAGTTGATACGTCGAATAGCTACGATTCACATCAGTTCTTCGAAACTCACAACTTCAATCATTTTTTGTTTCTTTTTTCAGTAACAAAGACTGGAGAATCCACGAACTAATTAAAGCAGAACAATTGATTCCTATTTGTACATTTCATATTAGCAGGAATCAACAACAAAATGTAATTTTAATTCACTCCAATCGCTGATATTCATTTTGTCTAGTAATGACAATCACAGTGAAAATAACTGACGGAATTTCTGGTGTCAATTGTCTATTATTGACAATTATTCTATAATAATAGCTACAGAGATAATTGTGGAATTCAGAGATGGAACACCGTGGCTTGATATCCGTTCATGTTTTCTGCTCCATTCTGGCTCTATTTTGTTTGGGTCTTTATATTCTTGGATTTGCTAATTATCTGGCGAGCCCTGAACCCAATACATGTGATTTAACATACATGTTTGAATATCCAGAGTATGTGGTACGTCTATTTATCTAAGACTGACACTGGAATTCTTCATACTCTAGACATTGTCAATGTCGTGTCTCTGATTATAAATAGCATTCAAAACGATTCGAAATTAATTCTTTTAAAGTGATATAAAACTCTATCGAATACTCCAAATGCTATTGATGTTGGGCTTTGTCTATAAAATTAATCGTTTCAATGACTACTTTGTAATCAAAGCTCTTCGACTTTTATTTACACTGATCTGCTCCCATATGGGACTTATATATTCTTCCTTTTTTCAAACTCTATTTCCTTTTTGTTTCAGAAAATTAAATTGGACGATAAAGATGAAAAAAAATATCCACAGTTTGGTCTCTATGGGTACGGTGAAGGTGTTAGCGCCGAAAAATTACGGCAGATGAAATATACTGGGATGCCAGTTTTATTCATTCCTGGTAATGCTGGATCACATGGACAAGTGAGATCACTCGCTTCAGTCAGTTTGAGAATGAGCTTAAAACGCCGTACATCGTTCCATTTCGATTTTTTCACCATATCGTTGGCTGAGGGATTATCAGCACTTTCTGGAGGTATACGAATTTATTATGCTATTAGATTGATGGAGATATATGGTCCTTTGATTGTATTTAGATTTAGAATTTTCTAAAGGAATATTTCAGGTGTGATAGAGCAGCAAACTGACTTTGTTTCTATCTGTATTCAACGTGTATTGAGCCTGTATAATGGAAATGTTGATCAAATCGTCGTTATTGGGCATTCCATGGTAAGAACAGAATAAATATTCTAAGCGCTGAAGATATTTATGGTTTTCCGTAAAACTTAATGCCAGGATTTGCGATAACAATTTATTGTCCTCTAGGGTGGAGTTGTCGCAAGAGCAGCATTACTACGTGACCAATCATCAAATACGAGTTTGGCAAGCGTACTGATAAATCTTGCCAGTCCTCACACACCATTTATTGCATTTGACAGAACGTTTGCAAATTATTATGACAATATCAATAATCATGCACGACAGATCAATAAAATGGGGACCACTGTTATCTCCATTGGCGGTGGAACACGAGATCATATGGTTACAACAGCACAAATAATTGACCCATACGCTGATTTCAATGTATTATCAACAGCCATACCTAATGTTTGGAGGTCACTTGATCATTTGTCCATTCTTTGGTGTAAACAATTTGTGATTGCACTTGTGCGTGCATTATTTGATTCTGTCGATACGAGTCGACGCATTCCCAAAATAACATCAAGTGCGGAAAATAGATTGCGAGCATTCAAGTATCATTTAGCAAATCGTCATGCAACAAAATATTTAACGAATTTTGAAGAAAAAATTAATTTTGAAACTGATGCAGAATGGATTGAAATCACATCGGAGAATTATTACTTTGATATTAAGAATCACAGGCGCCATAAGAGAGAAAGTAAATCGATATATTTGATGATCCCATTTAAACACAAACCACACAGCCACATTGCAATCGATACAATCAACTTGGAAGCTATTGACTGGCTATTCATTTGTACCGCATCGATTGAGAAAAACAATTCGAAGTTTTGTAAGTGGGGATGGAATTTGACTAACCGCACCATCTTATCGCCCGATCCCCAACATCGAAAACGGAAAAGTGGTGATATCAAGCTCGAAACTTTGGCCAATTTCATAGAGGAAACACACATTCTCATTAAAATTCCAATGATTGAAGTCAGGAAAAAGAATTTGCCAATTATATACATTGATATGTATTCTCGTGACGCACGACAAATATGTATTGATAATGTCGCTACTGCATGGCTTCCATTATCACTTGGTAACATAATCGCTACAGTAAATAACGAGTTGATAAAAACTTCACCTGGCACTCTGCGATATTTCGTCGATGTTACTAATATACCAGATGCAGTATACATTAAACTGAATGGCATTACCAACACAAATGTCGATAATTCACCTGGACATGTAATAGTTCAGATGAAAGAATTATGTAATACTTCTAATTCTGCCATAAGTCAATTTTATACTTTTGAAGAAAAGGATATTGGCCGCAAGCACACATTTCAATTGCAGACTGAGATTGGAATATCTCATAGAACAAATACAGCTGAAATGATAATAAGTTTTGACCCACGATTCCAATACAGTATTCAAGTAGGGCGTGCTGGTATCATTGATAGAATGGCAAATTTCGCTAAAAATCGCGTTAATCGACTTTACCCAACAATAATAGGTATTCTGTTACTGATTATTGTTGCGAGAATGGATAATTCACAACACTCTATTTCAATTACATTTGGCATCATAATTTTTGCTGGGATTATATTCGATCTCTGTTTGGATATTTGTGTTGCTTCAGGTCTATTGCTCATTCTCACTGCTGTAATATGTAGTTCAGTTGTATTCTCGGGTACATTGATTCACAATGTGACAGCGCGATTTTTAGCGAGGGCGCTCGCCCGTTTTCCAGCGTCGTGGTACAATTGGTTGATACGCCAAAGTCTCAATCAATTACCATTAGTTGCTATTTTCTTCTTCATTGTATTCATATCAAGTGGTTGTGGCGCGTTAATAATGATACTTTCAGCATTACTATATTTCCTTAAATTAACGTGTATGTATGAAGATTATTTGGAGGATATACTCATGTCGTCATTCCGTAATTTCGTGAGTAGGTTCCGAAAACCGAGTAAACAAAAGAATATTAGTGAACAAAAAGAAGTGGGAGAATCCGAAAATTCGACAGCGGATATTATGAATCACTTATTACTGTTCATGATCTGGCTCCTCACAGCTGGATCTGCCATACCATCAACACTGATATGGGCAAAAAACTTTGGGTAAATGAAAACATTAACATTTCCATCTTTTTAATTCAACGTCAAGACTATTTGTGCATTCATTTTTATCAAATTTATTCGTTTATTGAATCTAAGATCTATTGGTGGAAATGATCTCTACTTCTGACTCAGATGTATTACATTATAACTTTATTAATTCGTTGTAATTATTTCAGCCACGAGAAGAGACTTTCAACTGAAGATCCGATAATGCTTGGTAGCTGGATCATTTTGACTACATGGAGCTCCCTGGGTTTCGTCAGACTACCATTTATTTTTGAATACCATTGTTATCGTGCAGATCCAATAGCAATATCCCAACGGATACTAGGATGGTCATTACTTTGGATTGCTGGATCGAGTAATCCCGCTAATCATCAATGGATGATACCACCAATCGTTTCGATATTTATATCGTGTCATTATCTTCGACATCATTGTTTGTATCATACGCATTACAATTCACGTTTTACTGAACTAAAAAAGGTGTAGATGGAGAATCGTGCCATGCAACACGACAAATATTAGGCGAAGAAAAACATCAATGAAGGAAACTAGCTCATGAACAGGTAAAAAAGAAAAGAATGAAAAACATCGAACGTTTATAAAGTATTTTTATACGCATAAAATAAATTATTTTATTTTTAATGAAAAGTTATATATCAGCACAAAAAAAAAGATATCGATCATATATGGGTACATTATTTTACATATATTTGCCGTGAATGTGGAAAAAGGAGTCGATCCATACACAATAACGCATATGGACGGAATAACACTGAGATCGATTGCAAATGTAAATCAATATCGCAATGAAATTCAGCTCGTTGAGGCCAAATACCTGAGGTGTCATTTGTAAATCAATAATCCAATGCCCATTCATTGTCTTGTAAAAAACAATCAACAACTTCTTTCATTGCCAAATTTGGAATGAGCTGGTCTTGCGTTAATCGTACTCTTGTCACAGGGTCAAAGTGTCCAACGCGTTGCAAATGTTCTTCAATGTCTTTGCGTTCATACGTTATTCCACTAGGTGTAATAACGGGTTCTTGCAATATTTCAAAACTTATTTTACCGCATAAATAATCTGGTACTTCTCTTTTCTGTTCGGAAAGAATAAAGAAATATGTGCAAGTTATCAAAACGATACGGCCAACCACAAATATTAAAAGCAATGAACTACTTACCCTTCGTCTTTCATCAACTTTGGCAAAAAGGTCGTGAAGTCGTGCAATTGATGTCTCTTTTTTACTCTCAATCTCTTGTTTGGCTAATGTTAGAGCTCGGGCAGTTGCCGAAGACTCTGGATTATCTGCTTCACTTGTTTCATTCGATTTATTTCCATCAGATGTAGTGTTTATTGTTTCAGACGTCGATTTAACTTCTTCTAGCATTGCTAATTTACGTTCTGCGTCTTCCATGATTAGCTGATTCAAATAAGTTTGCAATTCAATATCTTGAGCAAGCCGTTGTTCCTCACGCAATTGGAAACGTCGTTTACGCGCTTGCCTCAATACACTAGTCATATCATCACCATAATTGAGTTTTTGCTCTTTGGCAAGATCGACAGCTATTAACACATTGTTATTTATTGCATAATATAGATTGAATATCAATATTAGGCGTATTGTATTAACTTGATTTGTAAATATATCGTTTGTTACCTCGCTGAAGATGTTTTATTGCCTCATCATATGCTTCCAATTCTAATAGCGCTAGTCCCAGAAAAAAATGACCTTTCACCAAACAAGGATCCATGTCTAAGGCACGGCGACAATCCTGACACGAAGATTCCCATCGTTTGAGCTTCAAGTGGCAAAGTGCACGATTTGTAAAGTATGGAGCTTGCGTGGGATTCTTTATCTGAAAATATAAGCGAATATTCAAAGAGTTTGCTCAATTATTTTATTCGAAACTGTCTATACTCAGAAACTAATAATTAAAACTGAGGTGATCCAATTAGATCAAAATGGACGTGATGAAGAGCCGAGTTTGGGGAAATTGGATCTATCCAGATCCAATTTACTCGAATGTGAAATCGCATCTAATGAGGTCTAATCAGATGAAGGTATATTAGGTCTCTTGTTTTTTTTTTTTAAGGCAGACCAATTATATGGACATTTCAGATGGAGTATCTTGTTATTCGATTATATTTTTGATATCACAGAAGATTTTTCACCTGACGAAATGTGGTTTGAGCTCTTTGAAGTATCAACAAATATGAGTAGTTGCCGGATGAAAAATTCAGAACCACGAATATATATACACTTGAACTACAAGTTAATTAGATGAACATAAAGGCTTAGAATCCAATCAACAGAACTGAACAGAAATGTTGTTTCGTAAACAGGAACAATGTCCGCATTGTATTCCTAGTGAATTTTAAATGTTTCACATCATTCGACATTGGTCAGAGACTGTTCGATGTCAATATATTAACCCTCGAATTACTGGAATATTACTAAAGATTTAGTCTAGATGATTTAGTATCATCCAACTGAATTCAACAAGAAAACAATTATCTAATAAATAAAATGTATGCCGATTATAAAATTGGCTTTAGATCTATAAATGAAATTTTGTAGCGCAACATCCGCACGCAGTCTATTCGAATTAACGAAAACATAATTACAGTATCACTCATGCAAAACACCACTCGTAGTATATACGAATTACTTCTAGATGACAATCATGAGCTCCAACTTCTTTCGAAATTTATTATTTACTATTTGAGAGAGATTCACAGTAAAATAACATCATCTCAGTCCGACATATTTCTATTCAGTTTTTTTGTATCTCAAATTAATTTCCTATGTAATTATCTTCTTAATCTAAAATTCACAAGAGATTCATTTGATCGTGATTAATTATCCCACCATACAATCAACGACCAAATTTTCGACTTCACATGCCAAATATCTTCTATCATCTGTATAAATAAATAATAGTACGTGTAGTTTTGGAACTCACTATTGCTTTTGAATAGCAGCCGGCAGCATCTTCATATTTATGGAGTCCAAATAAACGATTGCCTTGTTCTTTGAGCTCTTTGTCTGTTAAATTCGCTGTGGAATACATTTTGCTCATGTTTACTGTTGATACAGTGTGCTGCAGATAATTCAGGAGCACTGCCCTGGTATACTACGCACTGTGATTGTTCTTTAAATTTATTTCTTTGTAATTCCAAAGTTTCTTCGGCGTATACATTAATCCATGAACCGCTTCACTTGCGGCGCGATATCAATATCTACCTGAATTCTGAATATTCAAAATTATTTATCAAGTTCTAAAAAAAAATAGAAAACAATTATACAGGTGACTTTGACTTACCGTTTTGCTTACCATTTTACTCTCAATGCAGACACATTCACAACTGATAAGCGTGTATGTGTTGTACTGCTCATGAATACATATACGGCCAATTTCACTCTGTAACTTATCATGATTCAGTGTAGATGGCGCGAATTTACTTATGTATGTGTGGCTCTGCGTGCATACGCAATTGTTCTCATGATAAAATTTGTATGTCGAAAACAATCAACCTAACCTCTCACTACTTTACCTAACCTGCAGTTACCGATCGAGGAATACATGGAAACAGCTGCAGAGTAAAGAAAGACAAAGAATTCATTTTTTTATATAATTTGATCCATTTTCCATTGACCCTATTTTCGTGGAATCAAATTTTTGGATTTCGATAAAGATATTTAACAACTTATCACATCTTTTATGATGTATATATGTCACAAATACAACATGAAACCATATCATAGTTGATTAGTAAAGAATTCCCAGCGATAAATATATTCTTTAACACAATGTTGAGGATTCTTTATTCATTCCCCACATCGTTCCATCGCGTGAATAGTTTTATAACAAGTTCTCGGGTTTTCAAGCGATTTACATGTTTGTTTCGTTGATGTACTCAATAACAGGCTGATCCTATCAGACATGATTGTACCAACGGTCAGGATTGCAGCGAAGGGTTTCTATGCTCCGGACAAGGTCGATGCATCCATTCCTGCGAGATGAATTTCGAAAACGAAATTTGTATCTTTGAAAATGATGGT
>JAPYZH010000681.1:0-23422 GCA_030523085.1 Meteorus colon | reverse complement strand
TCTAGTTGAACAAGTGTCGCTCTCTGATTTTCAGGGTAGGCACTACGGTTTTCGTGGGACGCGAAAAATGGACTTATAAGCTTATTTGGGACAGTATTCTTTGGTGAAGTCAACAACATTTGCGACGTATCTGTCATCTAGAGAGTGCACTGGTCGCTTGAAAAGATTACACATATACACATTCTAGCCTGCAATATATGGTACATGATAATGTTCATTGCAACATCATCCGTCTTAATTAATATAACAGATAAAATCAATTGATTGGTAGTTACAGCGAAAAATAAAAATATCACTACAGGATGAAGGCCATTGTGATTCTGATTTGTATTTTGTCAACTTTAAGCACTGCTAGAGCAAGAATTCACAAGCTCGAGATACGTGTGAGTCATACGTTGTTTCCACAGTTCAATTGAATATTTGTCGATCAAATTAATTCGATTGAATAATTCCATGGCTGTAATAATTTTTTGTAATGGAATCTATTTTTCTGAATTATGAGGGGTGTTTGAATAAGAGAGAACATCACTTCAAATGAAGGAATTATCCTTTGAATATTTCATTTACCTCGTCTATCTAACATCCAATGATCGATCAATTAATACTTAAGTGAACGAATATGCTCCTCATTATGAGGACACCTTAGTTGCTTTCTGATCGTTTTTTTCTTTCCTTTTCAGAATGACGCCAGACGATATATTGCACTTACGACATTTGGATTTTATAAGGGCGGAATATTATCAGTGAATCTTACGAATTTCAAGGTTAAGCCATTCAGTGAGCATGATGTGGTAAATCAACAATTAATGACTTTTATTCATTCATTTTTCTTGGGGAGAAAAAACCAGTAAACCCTTCGTCCAATCGTGTTTCTGGGATACCCAATGGAAAAGTTCAATTCAATTTGGTTATGTTCAGGTCACCTGACATTTTTTATCGACTCAACAAAAGAACGAAAAAACAGAGGTACATTCTTTGGTTTGATCGTTAAATTGCCTCGACGTTGATACAGACATGGCGCCTTGCAATAATAATTTGATGCTTGGAAACCGAGTGATTGTCTCAAAAACATATGGAGAGGGAGTTTTGTTTCATTTCGAATATGGATCACAGTCAAGTTAGATTAAGAATCTTCCAGATATCTTGATTATTTTGATGTCACATCATAAAGTCTTCTACTGTATAGGAGAACAATTTTATATTAATAATAAAATCTTCAGATTTTTTTCTATTTTAACTTTCAATGTCAGCTGTTTGAGAGCACCAAAAATAGTTATGACGCTCTATGTATCATCTTCCTCGTAGGCTGGAATGCAGAAGGCTTGATGCTACATTTGATAGAAAAAACGATTGAGATGGATTTGGTTTTTTTTTTCACTCACTAAAATCCTGGTTTTGTGATCCAATAGTTGAAAAATCTTCCAGTTCTGTGATATAGAGGACTATTTGAATGATGGTATTTATTACCATAGTTTGTTGGTTTCTCATCAGTGTCAATGATAATGGACGTATCAATCGACGAAACGAGAACACACAAGTTTTTTTTATATTCAAAACGTTGAAAAATCGATGAAGATATTCGACGGCCTAATTGAGCTGCATGTGCATCTCTAGCATAATAATCCTTTTGCGACTATATAATATTGCCTGACTGTTTGCTGTCTTCATTTTCAGTATGGATTTAGTTTGGACAGGACAAGAAGTGATGCAATGAATCCTTATCTAGACAGTCATCAAGAAAAATGTTTACTTGATGGAATGACAAACCCTAAATTCGATCTTGAACAAAAAGATGACAGCGCAGTAATTTACTTTATCATGGATTTGATAAATCGTGAGTAAGTATTGGTTCTAGAAATTTTTTCAGATGCTCCAGTTTCTTATTCGGTGTCTCAGTGTCACAATCTGAGATATTGTCCAGGTGTATCTTTTTTCTGGGGTTCGTCGGTTAGCGATAGAACTTCATGGTTTGAATTGAGAGATCACAATCCCAATGGTACTCATAAAACCTGAACTTAGTACAGAATTGCAGTCATAGAATAGTATAATTTTGATTCCAATTCTTCCATCATGTTGGTATTTCCCTATTCTTGTTCATCATTCTATCCGAAAATAATGCCACCAATATACGACTATAACGTATTTTTGTACGGAACATGGTGAACTGAATCGTAGTAATTTGAATGTATTTTTACAGACTAAAAGTCAACTGTAGTCGCAATGTAAAATCATTGCATATTTACAACGACACACGACAGCTACCTAGTTCTAGGCGTAAAAGGGCGTATGTACATACATTGACCGATGCAGTTTCCTTCAAACGAGCAAAACGTGAATTAGCCACTAATGGTGAGTCACTAATTAAAATAGAATTTCTTCAATTTCCTGAAAATTATAAGTTCGACAGAATGTAAGATTGTACAATAACTTCGATATTTAGAATCGTATTTAGCACAAAAATTTTGGTGATTCGAAAGAAATCAAGTCAATTGGCGCAATTCCTCACAAATCCGAGTCTCGAGAATTTCGTCTATCCTTTCGAACATCAGAACAAAATACATTGAATTAGTTTAACATGGCACTAGTGGTTGACTTTGTGAGAATGACGAATAATGATGAGTAAGAGAGCATTAACGTTGCACTGTTGTGCTCTTTCATAATTCGCGACGACACTATTTAAGGATGTAATGAGCGAACTTCTGGAAATTAACATTGACACATTTCTCTGTGCCTATTTCCGGGATTATTTCATGATCAGATATAGAACATGCGTGAAAGTTCAGCCAGCCAACAGGTAGTCACATCCAGCCATAATATTGGCGTTCACCACCTGAATATAATGTTGACATTCGGAACCGTATTACTGTCGCCCCAATAATTCTCACGGTCATAGAAATGCGGAATAAATCCTATCATTGAATGTTATTCATGCTAACTTCAATGGAATTTTATGAATAACTTGAAATACTACTCGCGCATTTATAACGTCCATGAAGGTAACCAAAAATAGCATAAGTAAGAAAAGTGGAAGTGAAAATAAATCCTGGTATTTATAAACTCAAAAAAAAAAATCCAAAAAAATATGTCCCGTGTGATGACGTTCCAATTTTGACACAGGTCATGAATAGTCATCTGATCAAAATTGGTCGCGTGGATAACCCTGGAGTTACCCTGAGTAGCCCATTCCCAGTATGCCGTTCGAAGGTTAGATATTGGGAGAAAAACGTATTTGTCATTCAAGTATTCATAGTAATAATAAAACGAATAATTATAGTTAGATCTCCTGCTTTCAGATGTGAATAGATGAATTTTTTGTTGTGCATGAGAATAATTTGATCCATTGACATTTTTGTGTGTGATCTTCGGAAATTACATTGAACGTACTATGTACGTATGGATTCCTCTTCGTGCAACAACGAGCAAGAGTGAAGGTGTAAGGCTATGGAGAGTTTGAGTTAACATATGTACATCAACCACTGTGATACATCAATTTTTCATACGGTCTTTCGTTTTTGTTTTCGTATTTCACCACTCCAATCATTTCAATTTCGAGTTAGTATCTGATGACGAGACACTCGTATCGGGCTACTCTTTTCATCGTTTTTCTTCTTCAAATCTAGTTTTTAAGTTGTGCAGAATGCGAAAATCAACTCAGATATTGTGGAGATTGTAGGTTGTGAATAAGGCATTTCCAACCATATCACCTTCACTACTCTTCCTCTTATGGAAGCATTGAAAAAAGGACAATTTACATTTTCTTTCAGATAAAATGGAAAGAAATGTGGATCGCACGAAAACTGCTCGATGTTCACATGACAAACTTCCTATCACAATAGGAACTATTGACGGTGAAAAATATGTTAATGCCAGTTTCGCAATGTACGTGATGAACGACGACGAAGAGGGCTTATATAATTTTTTCTTTCATAGCTGCCCCAATTACAACTACGAAACTCGTAGATATATAAATTTTACTGTACGTAAACTGTTTGAATTCGCTATTTGTCACTATGTGAATTGTGATGACTTCGTTTATGGCAACATCTTGAAACGATTTCCAGATGCAAATTTCCGAAGACAATAATGGTAATTATCTCAGCGCTGGTGAAATGCCGTTGCCAGAATTGTACTTCATGATGGCGCTCCTTTTTTTCCTCTCCGGTTGTTTCTGGGTGTTGATATTAAAAAAAAGCAAGTTAGTATCCAATTAAATTTCTTCATGCTCAAAGATCATTCTTGTCGGTTTCGAGATCGCAACCAACAACCCTATTATCATCGTCTAAAAATTTATTTGGGACCATCTGACTATTTTCCGTTAGTATAGCAGGATCTAGTGTGTAACCGCGCAACTTGACGAATAAAGTGTAGACATCGAATAATCAACGTTTCATAACCAAACTTAATAGAGGGCGAATTCTAAACGATCGCGACTGAAAATGATCTGTGAGGGCGATAAAATAGTTATAATTCTTTTAACAAAAAAGTGAAACGAAATTGATCTAAATTTCTATTTTTACTCCGTCTCATAGGAATCCAGTATTTAAAATCCACTATTTGATGGCTGTATTGGTATTCTTGAAATCCTTCTCCCTACTTTTCCATGGAATAAATTATCATTTTATTGAAACCAAAGGCGAACATGTCGCTGCATGGGCAATTCTGTATTACATAACTCACTTATTGAAAGGAGCTGTATTATTCATTACGATTGTACTTATTGGCACTGGATGGGATTTCATAAAACATATACTCGCCGATAGAGACAAGAAATTGTTCATGATTGTCATACCCCTTCAGGTAATATTGACGCCACATGAGTTTTTTATTGTTAAGATTTTAGATATAGATACTTCGACGAATAACGATTACTAGTAGTTCTTTAGTAATAATAGGGGAGATGAATTTCATCGGCTCCCCAATAGTCATGAAATATTCAAGATTAACTTACTCAAAGTTCGAGGTCTGCTTTTTGCAATGCTTATGTGATCGAATTCTCAATTAGATGACTTCACACATTTCGGGATGTTTGTTAATGAATAACGTTAATGAAAAAAACTATAATATAATTTTGAACTGATGCAGAAAATCATATGAAACTCTTCGTTTGTGCTTTCCCTCGCTGAAAATTGTTTGAAATTACCCTCTTCTAGAGTGTTTAGATGGGAGTTTCACTTATGGGGTTGAGGTACTTTGAAAACCGAAAAAAACTGCGAATTCCATCAATTCTTGGTGAGCCGTCAACTTCAGATTGATTGCATTCTTCGAATTCAATTTTGAAACTGATAGCACCAATCAAAGCTGAATCTATTAATTATAGTTTCATGTGATTTCTGTATCCGAAACATGATGTGAATCACATTACCGGTTTGAGAAGATTTCTCGTGACTGCAGATTCATCGAATTTTTCCATTGTTCATAGTGCCCTAACTTTTCACTATAATTTCTGGGAATTGATTGTTATTTTCATATTTCTCAGGTACTAGCCAATGTTGCCGAAATCATTATTGAAGAGAGTGAAGAAGGGGATGTAGAGCATAAAACTTGGCGTGATGTCTTCATTCTCGTTGATTTATTATGCTGTGGAGCTATTCTTTTCCCAGTTGTATGGAGTATCCGGCATCTCTCTGAATCAGCACATACTGATGGAAAAGCTGCTATTAATTTACAAAAACTCAAGTTGTTTAGGCACTTTTACATTATGATTGTGTGCTATATTTATTTTACTCGGATTATAATGTACTTACTCAAGGTAAATGTTGTGACTAATTTTTATTTCTGATAATAACTTCATAGATTTATTGATCTTATGATATTCATGCCATAGATGACGGTACCATTCCAATATGAGTGGTTGGATGAAATGTTCCGGGAAATGGCGACTTATGTATTTTTTGTTCTCACTGGATATAAATTTCGACCAGCATCGGCAAACCCATATTTCACAGTTAATGATGAATTCGTTGGTGGCAATGATGATGATGAGATGGATGTTGTGTAAGTATTTACAGCACTCTCGAAAGAAAGTACGAGAGAGAAGAGATTTAGTCAAACTGAATATTTTTGTTCATCCTGGTATATTTTCTCCGGAATTCATCTACATATCAACGACGATTCTTGATAAATAACCCGGGAGGAAACTCCCTCAGATCAACACACTCGTAGGAATTTTTCTGGATCTCACTCTTGCTTTTAATCATCTCCATATGAGATAACCCTAACTTTTGCATATCGTTTCTATTTTCTGAGTTGCTCACGGACGCTCATAGATAATTTCACTTACAATTGAGAGCGATAATTTCTTTTTCTTCTCTTCAAGTGACTATTACGATTAACAGTTGAAAATTTTCATACTTGTCCTTCAAAATAGTATTCAACATGACCGAAGTCATGATGACGTGGCACCCAAAAACGAAATAGGATTTTTGTACCATTAATTATTCAAATGGAATAAATAGTTCAATTATAAAGACCCAATTTGAACGCGCAGATCTTCCTAATCGAATTGCCAAAATTAATCCAAACTTTATGAGTCGTAATAATTTGTAATCCTAGTAGGCGTAATCTGGTGTGGGTAAAATCGATTTTCGAGTTCGGTTTTTATATACGTATATACAAGAACTCTGCAATCTTCTAAAAAATTGAAAATGTCAATACTTTTGGGTTGGCAACTCAAATCCACATCAGGTTTTTTCATTCTCCACGATTGATCAGTAGGTATATGTCCTCTGCAAAATAAAACTGAACTTCGATAATTCATTGGTCGCCATCTGTTCAACAAACGAACTTCAAGAATTCAATAACATTTTTTTCCACAAATGTCCCGATTCAAGTGACATCTCATCTACATAAATGGTTTAGATAATAACAACCACACCAGCTATTGTTTTCTTAGCTCTGATGCTTTTGTTTCGGATCGTTCATCAACTTGAATATTGAACTATCATTGACCCATATTTTTTTGGCCAAATCGTGCGCCTCCATATTCTAATGTTATGACTGCAGTCTTTTTTCTAGTGTCTCTGGCGCGAGTGGATTCACGGACGGACTTGGAAAAGTCGCGAAAGCTAAAAAAAATACAAGGTCAACAACAGAAATTATTCTTGATGAAGAAGAACGGGATAGCTTGATAAATAAACGTGAAGCTTCACATGACTATGATTAAGATTGAAGAAGAATATGTGGAAGAAATAAATATCAGTAGTAATCGAAATTCCATGCCCTATATTGCATAATAGAATAAAAACTGGATTCCATTGAAAATGATTGCATCCAAATTGAGTGGCACACTGATTGCAACTTGTGAGATAGTTTTTACATTATTAAATTTTTTCGCTCAAAAGTTCTACTTTCGAATTGTTAGAATGAGTAATGAAATAAATGGAATTTTGTATTATTGGGGCTTTACCTGTAGGCATTTAGACGCACATTTCCAATATTTTCGTGTGATCATTCATTTCGCTCTACTTTAATCTTATTATAATAATCTTTTCTTTATTGTAATTACTATTATTGTTATTATTACTATTATTATCATTGAATTAATTAAGTCGCGGATTATTGAATTATATGACTTACATACGTACTAACTAGTGAGCTGTAGAGGCATTTTATGACAAAATTTTGAGCTGATAATCTTTCATTTTTCATATACAAGCATATGTTGGATATCAGTATGGCTTCTCTGCTTATCTCAATTCTTTGAATCCAATGCCGTAATTAGAGATGATTAAAATTCGAAAGCTTTCATGACTTGTACCGCATAATTGCAAAAATGAATATACGGTAGTAGTGATATCAACCTTAATAATATCGATGGGGATGTAGAATTATTGAAAGCTGCATAAGAACGAAACACTTGTTTTCCAATTTTATTAATTCAATTGTCTAGATTGTAATTGTCATAAGAATTTCTCAGTAATGTATATGTACGCCGTATTGAATAGGATGATGAAAAAGAGGGAGAAAGAGAGAGTTAGGGGTTCTCGAATAAAGTCAATATTTTTATGAATTCGGTTGGTTTTTTTGTATTAATAAATGAAAACATTCTACAGAATTTTTTTTTCTGAAGAAATGCGCCGCTGTCATGAATGACTTTGTGCCGATATTGATAGGGTTTTTTTCCGTCCGCATTGTGAGAAATATATTGAACGGAATAGTCTGAGACATTTGTTAATTAGTCAGGATAAATTGAATTCATCATCAGCAGCTGATGAACAAATCACAATTATTAACACATTTTTTTCTAAGTTCGTGCCACTTTGTCAAGTTTCTCCTGTGTGTCATTGCATTGCAATTGGGTTTCGCAAGTGGATTTTTTGTTTGTTTGAAATATTCCCTCGACTTCGCCATATTCTCTAGGCTCCATTGGCGGATTTCGGTAGGTAACTTAGGTCGCTATCCTACTGTTATATCAGCTAGGTGTATTCAATCACCATATTTACATGTTTTGGTTGACTCTGAATTCCAATTGATGGGACATTAACTTAAAAAACAATTCACATGTGGCGGAAATATTGTTTGAGATGCATATACGATGTCTTAGATATTGCTCATGTGGATAGAACTCAAGTGATGTTTTGGATACACCTAACCTGAAATCTGTAATATTTTTACCGGCAATTCAATCTAGTAATCGAAGTAAATTTTATTGCAGGTAAAAGTGAGTATTTTATTGATAAATAGCGGTATGGTTCATCTCCAAAAATAATTCATATTGAGCAGAAAATAGATATCATTCAAGTCTTGAAATGGATATATACTCAGAACTGCCACTCACGATTGAATTTCGGTAAGTGCCTTATGATCCGAATTTTTCTAGACAGCATGTGCAATATTTGATTACTCAAAAGGTCATGTATTTTGAATTAACTTTTATCAGAGGCGGAGCTGAGCTTTTATTCAATAAAGTAAAGCGGCACCAGGTGAAACTCTCGAGCAAAGAAAAATGTAAGTTAAATTTTCCTGATGTAGGCTTTACCATGTAGAGAAATAATTTGGTATGACTTGGTCGAACTGCATCTCGTGGGATTGTATGGGATAATATTGGAAAATTTTCATCTGATTTCAATTTGTTTATTGAGTTCATCTGTCTGACATAATCTTAGACACGGCGGGTCATAATCAATTGATTTGAGCAATGGTCTATCTTGTTGAAGTTAATATGGTCGAGTGATTATCTCAGATTTTCACGGATATATTCAAAGTAGATTTAGCGAGAGAACATTTCTCATTTCTTTTTGTGTCCTGACCAGTCCTAGATTGGAAGGAGTGATTCGAGGATATACCTATTCGGAAATTGTATCAATTGATAAAAATCATTAACAATGATGATTGGATCAGCAATAAATCAGAATTGTGATAATTTCGTTTTTATTACAAAAAAATTGAAGATGAAACGAACGGTAGAGGAACTTGATACATTGTATAGTTTTTTACAACCATCAACCCGAAACACTAATACTACAGATTCTTTTTCAATTAGAACTGCTTCATGGCAAGTACCAGCACTTAATAGCTAAGCTTGGGGAAGATAAAAATTAATCTACTAGAATATAACGCGTCGAATCCTGCATTCACAGATTCGTGATTCCTATATGATTACCAAGTTATTTCAGAACTACTGCAAATGATTGCGTGGCATTTTCTACCGATCCTACAGTAATTTAGGTATTTGGTTTCATATTGACTTGATGTGATAGAATCCTTCTCTCACGTGATTGTACAATCAGTCCAGAGTAATTTCATTTTTATTCCACAATTAGATAGTTCAATTACTTTGAATGTGAGTGGGTCACACGAACACAACTCTCAATTTTTCCCTGAGAGGAAAATGGTGCTTTTATTCATACAATTTTTCTTTTAGGGACACTGAAAAAACTCTGCTTTTGGATACGTGACAATCTCCTGCAAGAAAGAGAAGAATTGTTTCTTCAAGGTGACACAGTGTGAGTTGGAATTTCAGTATTAAATTAATTGATATCTAATGGAAATATCAGAATTGTAACATGGGAACATTAATACCCGTATTCATCATTGCCACTAATCAGCAGACAGCAATTATCGTCTCATTGGACCCATTGAATCTACAATATTGGTGAGAATCGAACTGTATTGAGAATGATGTTGATGGGGAGAATAAAATTATAGAACTCCCGGGCTCGTACAGCGAGGCATGGAATCGCTATGGCTGTTATCGTATACTCAAATCAAGTTGCAGAATTGATTGAAGTGCCTAGAAAATCATGATTATCAATCATATCCAAGAAATATTTCATCAGGCGATTGCTGATTAGTTGTGGTATTTCTGTTTTGATGTAATCCTGCGGCAAGTCTGTCCGACTATCGATTTAGGGTTCCAGTAGAATATCCTCGATGGCGATGAAGTGAGGTTATTTCATTCGCTCTCGCGATACGAAGCCTATCACTGGAACTGTGACTACCTGAACACAAAAGGGAGACTATTGGAATCACACTGGGTTACTATAGAAATTTATTACGAACAAAAAATTGAAGAATTTCTCTCGCACATGAATAAAAGTACTATTATGAAAACCTAAATAAAATTTCGATAGCACATCATCTCTTTTGAGAGCATTATTTGAGATGATTGATTTCGTGTTAATGTCTGAAAGCAATATTGGAGGGGTAATACTGCGTAGACAGTTGTTGGTGGCTGGTACCTGACATTTAGCCAAATTGTAGGATGAAATAATTTCAACATAATCATTTACATCGTATAGAAATTCGCGAGATATACCATATTTTCCTCGCCATTCAGCTGCCATTTCATTGTTAAACACATAACAAGAAATTTTTTCAAAATACTATCTAATTTTACGACAGTTATTCGGTGTCCCCCCTTCGATCATTATTTGATATGGTAGATCATTCAAACGTATCTGGAACTAGAAACCACTCTGGCACTTCATTTGATCATATTAAGGCTTGTGCATCTGTTTCTGATTAATACATTTTTATGAGTACAATTACATGTAATAATTGATAAGTATGATGCATAGCACAGAGAGACGACAGATGAAACGAGAAAGTTGTACTTCTGATGATGTGGTTTACAGTTATCTGCCTGTGAGTAGTAGATTTAAGAGAATTGATCTGCGAGTATGATCTAAAAAGTGATGTATCATCTCTCACAAGTCGTAAGAGTAACAGAGCCCCTTCGCACTCGAAGACGGAATTTCATTAGAGAAATTATCAGATCGACAAAGACAATTTATATCATTATTCACGGTTTCATATTATATCACAAACGTTTCATTGTTGTGGGAAGAACGTGCATAAAAACAAAACAAGTGGGACGAATGTTGATCACAAGTCTTTTTCTTTTGTGAATATACATTCACTAATGCTATCGGGTTTTTCGACAATATGGTGGTGGATTGGGTGATTTTGATGGATGTCAATGCCATGTACTCTGTGAGCACGAACAAAATAAATCAATCGCGGATAAATATAAAGTGCATCAATTTTATTCAGTGAATTGGGGTGAGAACATTTGATATGAATTGCGTTGCCGGAATGTGGCTAGATTGATCCGTTCAAAGAACCATGCGAGTAAAGACTGCTACGATTCATGCAGGTTAACTTCTATCATGCAGGATATGAATACATGCTCAAAAATTCAAAACATACGGAGTTTTATTCAACATCGAAACACGGTACAATCAAATAGTGAAACACTATTTATTCATCGACAAAACTTTTGCATGTTTATGTAATTTACGCATATACGTGAAGTCAAACATTCATCACAAATACTTGATCACATTCATGTGAATTCACAATTGTCTTCGCACAGGTTCACTCATATTCAGGTTCGTTGGCTCATGCTTCCATATATTCGTGAGACAAGTGGTGAGTAATGGAAAACAGAGCCCCTATAGTCGTTGCTGGGTGGTGCACATTTGTCCCTTGAAGACAGCCACATGACCAGTTTTTCATTCTTTATGCCGTGTTCCTGTACATTTGTCATAGCGTTAATGCATTCATCCGAAAAGATACAAGAGACCAGATTTGTGTCACTAGTGCACATGGTTAGGTTAGCCATCTTAGAGTAAAAAGTAATTTTTGAATACCTGATGAGATGTACGTGTGAATCAATAAAATTTTTCCTCGGAAAAATTTCCATTTAAGTTGAAATGATAAAAATCGGCTATTTCTGAAAAACTAATTCGACTGATTGGTTGCATTAATCAGCTATTCGCATCTGTATCTTTTTCCTGTTGAAAATATCGCACTCCTGGATCGACACAGTCGTAACTTCCATTCACAAACTGTATGAGTTGCAACAGTGTTGATCAAGGTCTGCGATATATGGTGTTGGCATGAAGGCTACATATCTCTACACATGACATATGATAATTCAAAAATGATAGACGTGGGGGAAACACTTTGCCACAATATCGCTTTCAAAAATTGCGATAACTTTCATGTATAAAGTGGATAGTCTTGAAAACAGGCAGATTTAATTACAATTAATATTTCTGTCGTCGATTTTTCGTGAATTCTTTAAAAATTTATTGGATGTTTACGATTTCCATTAGCTTTCGCAGCCCGTGAAATGATGGCGTGTGTGTCTCGGCGACGTTTTAGTCTGAGGGTGATGTTTCCTGAAACTTAATTCACGCATGTTATCTTTTTCAATATGACGGCCGGGAGACAAGGCCATATCTTTGAAAGTATTGGTTGCACACAAAATGCTGGGAGACATTGTTGGTTGCAAATAAAATTATCTATAACTTTGGTTCAATAACTTTTCATCGTAGAACCAAAAATGAAAAAGTTATTAACAAAAAAAGAGGAAATTTTGGGAATAAATTTTCTTTTTATTGTTATAACTTTTTTTTTGTTATGTCACAAAACAATGATACCAGAGCCATTCGATAGAGGAGTTTCCAACGAAAAATCTCTATATAAACGATTCTCGAATTTCATTTATTTCTCACCGTTTTATAGCGCTGACATAATTTGTTTAGTATGCATTACTATTAGCCCGGTCAAGTTAGATATGCAAGGTTGAAAAAATTCACATAAAGCTCAAAATTTGTACGAATGTTCGGAACACCATAATAAATGAAACATAGAAAGTCCTCATCAATCCCCCGTTTGCAAAACTTTATTCAAGGTCAAAGTTCACAAACACGGGTTTTTCGCGTTTTTCGGCCAAATGGTAAGTTTTATCATAAAAAGCGGTGCGACTAAAATTGTAGATCATGCAATTATCTATAAAAATTGTCTCTATACTTTTTTTCCTAAGAGTCACCGTTTCTGAGATACAGCGATTCAAAAAGTTGAACATATATATATATATATATATATATATATATGTGCAGCGTACTTATGCATTTTATGAAGAACACAACTTTTTGAATTTATTTAACTTTGTGAATTTATTTAACCTTGCATATCTAACTTGACCGGGCTAATAGTAATGCATACTAACGAGTACAAACAAATTATGTTGCATTTGCAGCGCTGTAAAACAGTAACAAATAGATGAAATTCGAGAATCGATGATATGGAAATTGTTCGCTGAAAACTCTTCTATCGATTTGCCCTGATGTGAATTTTCTGTGATATTGAAGAAAAAAAAGTTGTAACAATAAAAAGAAAATTTGTTGCCAAAATTTTCTCTTTTTTTGTTGATAACTTTTTAATTTTTGGTTCTACGACTGAAAGTTATGGGACCAAAGTTATAGATAATTTAATTTGCAACAAAAAAACGTCTCCTTGCATCCTTTGTGCGACCAATACTTTGAAAGATATGGCAGAAAAAACCGATTTCACCCTTTTCCAATATGACGGCCGGGGGGAAAAGAGTTTAGGCCTCACAAACTCAAAGTTGAGCTTCTTATGACCCCCCTCCCCTAACATAAAAAAAAATTGCGTGCTTTAAAAAATGCAAGGTCCAATGTAACATTTCAATGGAGTAAGATTCAATAGCATCCGGTCATGTTTTTATCGATGCAGAACTGTATATCTTTCGTTTCGTAATTCAAAAAATCAAATCCGTTGCCGGAACACAGTTCCATTTCGATTGAACCTCATCGCGTGATCTACTATTGTCATTGTTCCATTTACGTTATTTCTTCGAATGCTATTGATCAACGCGAATCTGAATCGGCTAAAACAGATTTCAATATTTTGCTCCCACATTATTTGATATTATATACGTTCTTTTGTTACAGACGGCCAGGGATCCTAGTTTTAGTCAACGGCGCAGACTGGGAATTGTTGGTAAGATGAGATGAGATGTATATGTATTCCGAAAATGCAAAAAGAAAACGCAAATATACCAACAGAAAAGGTGTGATATTCGAAAACCATAGATACGTATATTTTACCCGAATGATGACTCACAAATGAAAGAAGCACTGCAATGACTGTGTTGATGATTCTCATAGTTCTCAATTCTTCATTATCATTTTCATTGTGTTTTTTTTTTTTCTTTTTTTGAGGGCATTTTTTCGTGTAGATTCCCCAAAATTTCAATAATGCTGTGTCAGGTGATAGAGCTAATACCGACTTTTAACGAATACCCGTTTAGTCAAATGACTGTCTTTCCCTTTTCTGTACATGTTTTTATGAATCGTTACATTTAGAATTGTTAAATGGATGGAATCAGATGATCAAAATACTACGAGGGTAGAATAATTCCCGTTCAATTTTGTCAATTGACCGATAGTCGAGATAAACTAGAAATGTGTATTCAAGTATGATATCTCAAATTTCTTTTTCATTCTCAATGAAATTATTTTCATTTCGAATTTGCGAGTGATGATGCCAATGACGCATCGGGATATGCGCAGTCTCGCGAATAGACTACTGGGAGTGCTCAGAACGCTGGAAAGGTGGGAGAAAAGGAGCATCCAGACGATGTACAGATGATGGGCTTGCCCATTATTATGATAATACCCACGTTACATGAAAGCTTTCTCCTATACTAGTCCTATCTTCTCTGCTTCTTCCACCCCCTTTCCTACCTTTTTTCTTCGTTCCATTCCTTTATTCTTTCTTCCCTGACGGCCAATGTTAAACTTTTCGATCTTGTTTTTCTCATTTGCACATACAATACGGAGTTTTCACGTTCTTTCTTCTACATACTTTCTGATGTTCTTTCATTCACTATTGTAGGCATGATATACTGTGGTACTAATTGCAGGCGTTGCTCAACTTATCTAGTTATGAATTCATCAATTACACGAAACCGACGCAAAATTTCCGGGTGTTTTATAATACCACATACTACATATAAATGTGTTTGAAGCTGATGATTTATATTATTTTACAGGGTCTAGGGAAGTACGAGCTGTGTCCTCATGATACCATTCTCTTCATTTCGACGCTTCATGGCGGTTGAAAAAAAATATTCTCCAAATTTTTGTTCTCTGTCTGTTTCGTCTGTGGATATTTGTAGACGCAATAGGCCCCAAACCTACGCCAGAAATTACACTAAATGATTATAAAATATGCGATAAAAATAAAATATTTTTCATCTGATATGGAATAGTTATCGCCTCCTTCACTATGATCAGAGGTAAATAAATCATTTCTGTCATTTGAATCCTATGCGTTATGTAGAAACGAATATACTGCGTTGATAAATGCAGTTAATTACGGAACTTTGGACCAATCTACATGATTGAATTGGCGATGTGTTTAGTTTTTTGTTAATACCTCTCATTTTGAATCGATGAAATTATCTGGGAGTTCTACCACAGATTGTGGTAATAATGGTAAACTAGGTCCAAGTGCTTACAAAATGGGTCTCACATACGGTATCTATTTTTCATGCTGAACGGTGGTGTACGTAGTGTACGTAACTACAGTTACATGAATACGCCTTGCAAAGTGATATGTTGTTCGGGTTAAGTATATTATTCATAAAAGTATCGCATTAAGTGGAAACAAAGTTGAGGAGATTGGTGACCTGAATGAAAATGTAGAGAACTCTTTGGAATTTCAAAATTCAATCAATCAGCGCCGATTTCATGACCACAAAAGAAATTCAAGTCTTCGTCTTCATAGATGTTGAGCACACCATTGGCCACACTAATGGATACCAACATAACAATTTTCATGTACTCTCAGCAGCACAGTTGTCAGATCATAAAGCATATTTTATAAATGAAATAGAAGTTTCTCAAGAAACTTCCGATTTTTTTCGCACTTCGGATAACTGAAACTCTCGTCATTTCTATGAAAAATTGATGAAATAGTATATTACACACCTAGGGCAGGAAAGTAAAAAATGTCTCAGATCACATGTTTATTGACCTCGGCTTCGCCTCGGACAACAATTACATGTGATTTGAGACATTTCTTACTTTCCTGCCCTAGGTGTGTAATATACTATTTCTTTCATTCAAAAAATAAGTTTAATAATATTGGAAATTCATGTTCTTGAAGTTGGTGATAATCCCAAAATATATAGAGCTCCCCAAGAATCGGTGAGTAAAATTACAATCTCACAGGACGCGAAAGGTTCGTATTTTTTCAGTTGAGCATCAGCCTCCCTACTGACACCGATCGCGTTGTCCCGTCAACGGGCAATTGGATTAAAATAATACTTGCAATTTGATGTTGCCTCTACACAACAACAAATGCCTTCATAATTGTTCGCGGAGACCCCGTAGTTCATCATCTAAGAAAGACCGAAAAAAAGATCCTAACGTTCCTCACTCGTATGAATATTAATCTATATCAACAGAGTAGCCTGAGGAATGTGGTATCATTCGACATTCAAAATGAAAATCTTCGAATGTGTGAAAACCCGCGGACACTCCCTTGGATTAGTCATTATGACACGACTACCGCTTTGAATCACTCGAGAAAGCCAAAGGCAACAATGACTGCCCAAAGCATTGGCGCATTTATTGTTTGGCAATGGCGCGTGATTCCACTGTCTTTGATTATCTATAAGTGATCTTCAGATTCATAAGTAATATACAGTGTAAAGTGATCATTCAACGGTGAATTCAATTTTCAAAAGTTATAGTACCCGTACAATAGGAGATACAATCGTCCCTAACATTTATACCATTGAGGAGTTACTCGCAGTCAGATTGTACTCATACAAGGTATTTTTCCATTCATTGTTTTGAAGTTATATTAACGCGGGGGTTCCATGATTCTCAAGATGATGAATATGATGCTCCAACAGGATGAAAAACAGGGATATCCTCATTAAATACCTAATTGCTGAACTTATGAGGACATTCATGAAGAAATTCTCATATAGAATTGTGAGATTTGTTGTGAACTTTCACATTGTTTCGTATCATCTGCAGCTGAAATTGACACTTTTTGTAAATATTTTGATGATGTTCGCAGTTTGCTTGGTATTGATTGTTCTATGAAATGAATAACATTTTGAATGCCAGCGAGAAGTTGAAAAATGACTACGCAGCGTCTTCCATATTCTGGATGAAAAAAAGGACACCGAGTAAAACGCATCAAATATTGCTCATTAGCGATAATTCCCAAACTTCACATTGAGTAAAATGTTAGCAGAAGGTGACTTCGGTTTATTCTTACTCAAGAGATGGTGATTCAGTACTGGTGATGATACTAATATAAGATATAAAAAGTCCGGAAGGAATCGTGTGAGTGTGTGTGTGTGTGTAGGTGGGGGGCGGCGTGGGACATAGTTTCTTCAGGAAAGTTTTACTGGCGATTGCAGGAATGAAAACAATGTCGGGCATTTGAAGGAGATGTAACGCGAAACTGCCTCAGCTTCGTTACGGCTCATAAAACTGCACTTTTTATGTTGATGGGTTGCGTCTTGGAAACACTGACGGGAGCGATATCGCTCCCATACGGGAGCGATATCGTAGGAAACGTGTAGGGGTAGAAGTAGTATATATGAAACGGAAGGGCAAAGGAATGAAGGAACAAAGAACGTCAGACGAATAGAAGGGCCTCCGGGAAAGGTCGGACATTGACAGGCTTAAAGCAGAGTGCAGAAGAAGAGAGCAGTTGGCGTAATATTACCAGATGAACAGAATAGAGAAGAGGGAACATATTTTTAGGCGTTGCTGTCAATGTGAAGTTCGTTTAATGATTTCCGTCTATATATTTTCTCTGGAGATGTTGACTCATTCTCCGATTTGGGGTATGATCGGCTGGTCAGTACCACGAAGCCCCTCGTATAAGCTCTATGTTGAATTCGTGAATATATAATATACAAAACACAAAGAGAACTAATATAAGAAGCGTGACAAAGTCAAATACGGATGCATACACATACATCACCGTCGATTCAAGTGATCGCCGTTGGATCGTAACAGTATCAGAGCTTACGAGCAAAATTTTTGTCCTGTGGCATCTCAACGGAAACCGTTCAAATTCCCACACAGGAATTAGAATAACTTTTTGATGAACCATTCCATTACTTACGTTTCAATCGAAATATCATACTCGTAACCAGTAGCGCCAGATCGTGCGTAAATTGTACCCCCACTTCGTGACTCTCTGCTATAAGAGAGAATTGAAAAGCATTGAAAACGGTCACAAAGTGGGGGTACAATTTACGCGCGATCTGGCTACACGCTACACTTCTTGTAGAATTCACTATCAGTGAGAAACTTTTAGTGCCAGCAATTATACTTTCCTCGCTCAATGATTTTTTGTCGCTATTGACACATATGACTCCTTGATGGGGGTTTTTTTTTATGGGTAGTGTGTCTTAGAGAAACACGCGTATTCATATTAAAGAAATATGAAGTGAACTTTATCAATTGTGAATTCTTAAGAGCTATTAGAGTCGTTCAGTCACGAAGCTGATGTGCAAGACAATACAACCCGCTCTTTCGTAATCTGGAAACCAGTGATTGTCTTCCAGTTTGCAGAAATTTCAAACTCTGGAAACTTGTAGCTTCATTTAGAGACAGAGTTAGGGAAATGGGACGTTGTCCGTATGGAGAAAGGTGCTGTATACGTACAGATTCATATGGTTATAGATAAAGTTTGTTGAGTTTGCTTCGAGGAGATCGGAGAATTGTACATTTACACCCTCTCCCATGGTATCACCCCACTTTTACCTCCCATCTCATTTCCTGTTCTTAGATAAACCTTGAGGGGGGGGGGGGTCAAGGCGGAGAGAAAAAGAATATTTTTGTGATTTTTTTGCGGTGACATGAGTAATATAATTTTATCAAATTTAATTACATATAGTTGTAATTACAACTTTTAAAGTATGTCAGAAAAAATTTTCAATGAAATATATTGATAAATAAGCTGGTGACGTTAAATTTCCAGAGGCGCCTTGAAAAAAAAGCGGTGAACATCATAACTCGTTGCCGGATTATCTGAAACAGAAAAATTGATATGCATTTCAAAGGTGATATATTTCTCGAGGTAATCACAAAAAGTTTTTTGTTTTTTTGGTTTTTTTCTATTTACCACGATGATGCAGGATTCAAGTTCCGAAGTTGTTATATCGCCACTAACGAGTAGTGTGGAAAGGGGTAACGAGTATCGGAAGCACCTTTACACTTTTCTTCAGAAAAAGTTATGACGGAAAGTTTTGGGGAAAAATGCATTGCCTTGCCCTATTTAGAGAAAATTCATATTTGCCGGAAATTATGCAATCGCAAGGCGTGTCGAACAGTGCTAATGTGGGCGTCGAATGCAGTATTAATTATTCCATATAGTTTGAAAACTATCTCATGATGGTCCAACATGGAAAAATGTTTTTATCTCCAAACGGACATTGATCCAGAGTAATTGCAAGTTTACAAACCGCATGTCATCTACAAATCGATGAGAAGAAACTTCATTATCTATTCATCCACTGGCTCTCCCAAAATTCATGTGAATTAATATCAGAGTTCATGTTATCATGAGTGATTGAATATTTTTTTGGTGGTACGATATTTGGAAACGGAAATTGTAGCAGGCAGCAGTGCGCGCGATGGAAAATATGAACATCATATCTTGAATCATGAATTATTTGATGGTATGTGGGCGTCCAATGAGCAAGATCCGCGAGGCGAATGCAGAATATTTTTCTCGGTGTTTGGGAAGTTTTTCGTCGTTTTAATCTCAACACTTCTTTCTTTACAAACGTACTACTTGACGTTGCATTCTTCTCAGTATTTGTTATTCCCTCTCACTAGAATACTAGAATAGGACCAACATCAATACACAGATTATCTCGAATACTTTTTGTACCAGACATTTCATGAGAGGCAATTTTCTCACGAGATGTGTTCAAGAGGGTCGGCTGTGAGACCTATGTCTATTGGTATTGTTATGTAGTATTTGCATGAGTAACAAGTATACTATACAAGACGAAATCCAGTATGCATAATGTATTCAAAGTAGTCGCAGATATAAGCATATATGTGCAATGTTTCGGAAAATATATACACGTGGGGAAGTTCATAGGAGGCATATGTGAGTGGAAGACAACATGGTGTTTGGTTAGAAGGATGATGGTCGAGGCGCGGAAGGCTGGCAAGGGAAAATGTGGTGAGGCTTTAAAATATAGTGCTTTTGTGTAGAAACCATTATCTTTTCTCATCATGTTCTATCCCTATATGTTCCCCCTCGTCGGCCTTTTTACCACTGTCTTCAATGTTGCATGTAAGCCCAGAGGTAATGCACTTTTCAGTGTTGTTTTATATACTGAGTTGAGCGTGAAAATCACAGTTTCATCCGAATTTTCCTCTATTTTTAATAATGTCAATGAGTAACTTTGGTCTATATATATACATGTCGTAGACAGATCGTGGAATTAGACAATTTTTGAACTGTCTAGACATTTCATGAACTGCAGCCAGATCGTGTAATGGTCGACAGTTACACAAAGTGGCTAAATTTTTTAGACAGTTCATGAAATGTCTAATAGCTGTTTTGCCGAGCGTGTAATATCTAGGAATGATGGATTACTAAAGAAGAGACAACTAAAAAAAGACAAGATATTAGTTAAAACAGCCATTTTATTTATTTATTGATAAAATTTTATTATTCATTTATTTATAAAACTTAAAATATAAAATCATTCGATTGTTATGACTCATTAAACATAATGCGCGACTTTTTTTATTTATTTACACACGGTAAACTCGAGTGACATCGACCGTTACATAAAACGTTAGCTTTCTTGCAAGCACACCTTTTGGTAGTGGATTGCACACCTGATCGACCATTACACGATCTGGCTGCAGTTCATGAAATGTCTAGACAGTTCAAAAATTGTCTAATTTCACGATCTGTCCACGACATGTATATATATATATATATCGGAAAAATTTTGTATTGACCCCGAAAATGAAAAATCGATTTTTAATAAATCTCGACATTTTAAGATCTCCCCAACATAACCTGCACAATTTCAGTTTATAGTGTGCGTGCGTACGTGCGTGTATGTGAATATGGGTGTGTGTGCATGTGTGTGAGTGTGTGTGTGTGTTCGTGTATGTATGTGGTAAAATTTTATGTCGTACGATTACGCCCGAACTAATAACGCGATTTGAATGGTCCATGACGTAATAGATGGGGCTTGACTTGTCTTGGTGCTGATTAGATTTTGGTTCAATTCGGTTGAGTAGTTTTTCAGTTTTTCCATTAAACATATCTGACAATCGAATTTAAACGGAAAAATTGAAATTTCTGCGGGACTCGATGGGTGCAGATAGCAAGTAGCATCAGAAAGTTATTAATGATACCTATTGGTATGGAATGTGGAGAAGGGATTCTCCAATTAAGCACCACCAAAAAAAATTTACTACCAGATATGGGCACCCTACTTGTAAGCGTGCGCAGCAAGCAAGAATAACCTCATGAGAAAAATTTCTAACTCTTAATCCCCTTTTCGACCTAACAAAACCTTGCGGTAAAACATAGTGTTGAAATTTTTTACGTTATCTAGGTTAAAAAAGAGATAGGGGAATCCCAACTAAACCCAAAGTTACTCTGCTTTACCATGACTTCAGCTTAACTAGGATGTAATAGAGTTTTGGAACCCGAACTAAAACCCAGTTTATTCTGCTCCACCATAGTGCCAGGCTAGTTAGGTTAAGAAGGGTTTTTTAATCGAGGCGGAAAATGTCTTGAACAAACAATCCAGGCGCTGCAAGGTTTAACTGGAGTTTTAATATTTCGACTCGGGCACACTCGAGCGAGCGCAGCGAGCGAGCAAATACAACCCTACTTCTTTCCATTTTTTTCACTCCCTACATTCCTGATATTCTTTTCCCTCATAACGAACTTCACGATATCGACGAACAAATTCAAGTTCGAGAGATGAAGATGAGAGAATACAAGTACCGGAGAGATGGATAGATGAACGGGTATAGAGCGAATAAAGAGGAGGGTGTGTCTGTGTGTGTGTGTGTATGAGAGAGGGAGAAAGAAAGGTGGACGAGGATAAAAGTAAGACGAGCACATATGGGGGCGGCCAGTAGAATGGGGTCTGATTTCTTTCCTGCTCGACCAAAAGACGAAGGTGCTGATGTAGCCATCCGCACATACCACCCGTATTTTTTCTTGAAATCGTAGGATATTCTCACGTCCATCGTAGCAGTTTTCGCTCTCGACATTGCGGTACTTGGTTCTATACTCTTCCCGTATGCGTTGTGGGCTACGCTTGTATGTTTCTATAACCTCTCTCCACAAGTGCACGACCCATATAGACAGTTTCTGTAGGTATGTTGGAGAAGTTATGTATGGATATGTATCTATAAACGTGTACATATACTTCTCGTTTTTTTCTCCGATCGAAATTTCATGCTGCCATGTATTCTATTCACGAAGTTTGCTTCAAGACGAATGAATTTATCCTGATTTCTACCATATCGCGAATAGCAGCAAAAATTTACCCTCTATCGACGATTGTGAGAGCACCATGAATCCTCCATTCTCAAAAGAATTTATCGACCGTAGCGTTTCTATGGATATCTTCATTGGTATACGATGAACATTTTATATAACGTTCATTTTTCATACCGTAGATAAGAAAAAAATATAATATCGTTCTGTTGAATTTTGTCTATTATTTATTTACTGTGGCGGAAATCTGAGGTTTGTTTCCCAATTCCAGTGATATTCTGTATTCTTTTTCTTTTCTTTCTTCAACTGGCTACATACAATTGAGAGTAATGAATGCAAGAGTACAATACTCGCATATCATTGAGTATTACACAATGTGGCTTAGTGAGACAGTGCGATTTTTGTGATCGGAAGCATAAATCATATCGTCGAAAACTTTAATTACTTTCCGAAGTACAAAATGCGGATAGTCCGATAGGATTCCCCAGTGAGTTCTTCCTATTTGCATGTATAGTCTAGGCAACAAGTGCCTTTTTAGTAAACTTTTGCGCAACTTCTCGGAAAAATACAAACGAGGTGTCATTCGATTCGGAATGACATCCAGAAATTTTTTGAAAAAGATGAATCGGCG
>JAPYZH010000680.1:0-23497 GCA_030523085.1 Meteorus colon | reverse complement strand
TGAACGGTAAACGATGCTTGGTCAGATCCTTTATTTACATACTTACAGATGTATTTTATAGATTTTACAGAGTTACAACTCTCAACATTAATATGAGTCCCGAATGTATGGGACAGAACAGGATTGTATGGCACTATCCATCGGCACCCCCGCATTCCTCATTGGGGATGAGTTATCATAAAATCCGCTCATAGATAATTTCTACATCACATAAAGGAGATTCCTACCAAATTAGGAGTCGATAGGAGCTATAGTTTAAAAACGGGAATTTCCCATTGTTAACGCCCCCGCAACCCCCCTTGTGGGTGGAATTTCGTAAAATCCGTTCATAGCTGACCTCTACTCGACGAAAGAAATATTTCTACCAAATTTCAAGTCTCTACGCCTTATAATTCCAGAGATATCGTGATGAGTCAATATATAGGTGGAAATCTCTTATATAAATATAGATATGTATTTGGCGAATTATATGTACATAAATAAACGAAAATGTTTATCGTTATTTAATCGCGTGAATGAACCAACGCCAGGTCATTATTCAGATTGTTCAAGCCATTTAAGCGAAAAAATGTCTTTTCCTTTTCTTCCTCAAGCTTTCAACTGCATTCTTGATAAGATAGCTTGATAACTGCATATCTTAATGTGTGTATATCCTATACGAATATACTATGAGGAGTGGTCACTGGTATTCAAATCACAACTCCACAAAGTTATATAATTGTCTACAAAACTTTTCATCCATCTACAGCTCTTTGTACGCTTACCTGAAACAAAATATTCTTCCACCTCATTGAATATAAATGGAAAAACTATTTCCTACAGTGATAAATCTTTGTTTCACATCTATGAATCCATTGATAAATAGTTATGATAATTGATTTTGATATTAAATTTATACTGCAAATGAAGCTACTCGAGTCTGAGACAAAAATTTCCCGGACGACAAAAATAATTATGAAAAATGATAGAAAATTTGAGGAACAAAAATGATTAATATCGGAAAGTTTTCCAACTCGTTTCATGATTAATGTTCAATTAAACTTGGAGGCATAGTAACAAAGATCACGAGAAAAACAATTTCCCCAGATAATAACATCAGTTGTGTGCGATTATAATTATTCTGATTTTTTCTTTGCAGTTTTGGAGATTACCCGGAGATGGAAGCGACTACATAAAGTGAATGAGAGTTGTGGGGATCTGGGTGGAAAAGAAAGAAATAATAATAATGAAAAATAAAGAAAAATAAATGAACTGAGGGAATAAGGAGCGTGTGGAGGGCGAACGCATTCGTCTTCGCTGTATACTCGTATGCACTCGAACGAGGGATGGGCGCAGCGGCGAAACAACCGGTCCGGCTCGAGACTTTAGCTCTCGACTTATATACGCATATACAATCCAGTCAACGAACTCTCCATATGGACAAAAAGGAAAAAATATCAGAGGAAACATAAAAAAAAATGGTCATGCTGACCTCGAAGAAGGGTAAATGTCTTTTATGTGAACGGCTGTACATGTATTATACAAGACAAATTAAATTTCATTGGTTATTAATTCGTTTCGTGTTATTTTCAATTTTCGTCAGGTTCTGATTAAAGAAGTATTGTTGAATTGTTAGCAGTGACCTACGTAAAAATTGAATTACGATTTTTACGTTTCTTATCTTCTTATATCTGTAAAGAGATAATATATACGAATGAATGTCAATGGTTCGAACTAATTCCATCTTGAATAATTTGAATAAATTTTCGTGCCAGTCAAATTTAAGTTTTCTAATGAACTTTTAGTGATGACTGAAAGTTCCCAAGATTACTGGAAACGAGTCGTCCTTTTGCAATATTGAAAATGAAGAGAATAAAGGGATACAAGAAACAAATAATAAGTACCTTAAATAGTTGAACTTGAAGGACACTTCATAATAGCAAGTTTACAGTTCCCGAAAAATGTTCTCAGAACTTTTGTTACCGTCACACTATTATGGCCCTATCAATTATTAATTATTCAACAGTGATTCAATATATGCAGGGCCTATCAAAGAATACCAATCCTCAACGAAAAATTTCAACACCCCAATGACAAATTTTCACTTTTTTTTCAGAATTCCAAAAATTCATATAAAAACTTGACCCAATTGTTACCATTATGGCTTATGTTCAGAATTGATTTCACAAAATGCTTCGATATTTTCTTTCCATTCTTACTTAGATCCGTCGCGGTTTTCTCATAACTGTATGAGTGTCGTTGCTTTTTTTACGATTTGTACAGATTAAATGCACAAAAAATCCATAGGAATGCACAATATTATTATAAAATAAAATCATCCAGCCATTCCATCATGCTCAGTGAGAGTCAATAAACGCATTGATTAGGGCGCGATAAATTATTAATCCTGACGCGTAACAAAAAGATAATTGAAACTCCCAAACGTAAACGAAAAATTATTGTCCAAGTCCATATTTTTGTTCACAATTATTTTAATTGGAATACATCTTAGCACTTTTTATCAGTATTTTTTAAAAATATGGTGAATCACGACAGTCATGCAAATCACGATCGAGGAAAAAGATAAAAATGTTTACTTGAAATATATTTGTTTTCAATTGTGAGATTTATCATGTGAGTTAGCTTTCAACCACGAAATGATTCCAACGTAATGTTAATGTGATAATTGAGTCTACGCAGAAATATATCCGGTTATGATAATAATTAATCGTGAATTTTGAATGCTACTTTGTTGCATAATAATGGTCAAATTTCCCGATGAAGTGTATGAAGTTGGACGAAATTCAATCCATGGTTTTCATTATATTTCAATCACTTGCTTATTTTTTTTTCTTATCTTTTTCAAACTACACCGTTCAGAGAAATGATAATGACATTTCATGGAGAGTTACCACCTATTTTCAATTGTGCTTCAAACGATATAGAAAAGCGTCGCCAAATATAAATTGATGATACCAAGATTGTACTATGATGAAGGATTTGATATGATGAATATTAGAATTTTGTTTGTCATCAATTCTCGTCATTTGACTCATGAAAATTCTGAAGTCGATGACTAAATCCATTCTTGCATCAATTCCATGTTTTTGGAGCTTCCATCACACTTTGGTATTTTCTATCAGCGAATTATTGATGAAATAGAAGCGATAAAAATTTGCATTGCACTTCTTAATATTTTCATTGTGTTTTTTACTATCAAAATATATTACGTCTGTATCCCAGAGATGACATTCCGCCAATGGAAGTTGAACTCATCGAGAAATCATCCCCATACTGCCCGATTGTTGGAAGAAATACGTTAACGAGAATCTCAAAACGTATATTGATCGACAGAAATTATATACAGCGTTACTCGATCTATTTTTGCGGCTGAGTTTAGTACTAGATCGTCTCTATGTGCGGTTAGTACACAAGAAAATTCTTGTTTTGCGGTTGATGGCTGACCTGAATTCAATAAAGAATATAATTTTGTCTTTTTTTATCCCCTAGCACACAACTTTACCGAGTGAACTTTAGATTTATTCACGCGGACACCAACACACACATAGCTTCATCCCATTTTTCAATTGAAAATAGATTTGTTATTATGAACGATGAGGTAGAATGTTCGTCTTTTACAATGTTTGCATGATCGTCTATTCACAGAAATTTTATTTGATGTAAATGTTATATAGTAAATGCGTTTATATATTCTGTGGGCAATAGTGTGAAGGTTATATACATGCTTGCATTCGATGTAAATCCGGCACGTATTAAATTAGCTGACCTTATCCCTGTGTATGCGGTTAACGAACTTGGCCAGGCTCTGCCTCACCCTGTATACCACGGCAGCACTACAATACACGTGAATGTACGCTCGTATTCATAAATATGAAATAGCTTGACACATCCCATAAATGTATTGGAATGAAAATAAAATAATTTGTTTATTGGCTCGGTTTTTTCTTTTTGAATTAGGATTATGTTGGGAAACCTGAGAGTTATTATTGTGATACTTGAGTCTTTGTGCAATTGTTATGATCAAGCTCTTGTACAGTACGAAAATGGAAATATTTTATTTAATCGTTTGAAAATGGAAGAAAATATCGCATAGATAATTTTTTGAAATTACGAATTAAAAATGCCCAAATATTCTGGATCATGTCATTGGGAGAAGTCGTCCCTGGGACTACTTTACGTTATTTAGTTTCCAATAATATTGAATTCAATCATATTTCTGTTACATCTTGTGCGAATATTTTACAAACAACTTCATAAAATCTCTTCAGTTCTGTGAGAAGTCCGAAATTTGTGATTGAAATAAAAAAAACAGTACACAACCCTCATATTTAGCTGAATTTTCTTCATTTTTTTCTGTTATTGCAATGGGTTATTTTTAGTAAAGCATGACCGAAATCGTTATTGATTAATAAATTCATTCATAATATTGATTTGAATTCGAAAAATACAATTATCCTTACGTGGATTGTATGTGAAAGGTACTAATACTCGACGCATAGAGTCAGGATTTACAGGATCATTAAAAAGCAGTCTCAGTAGATATTTACCTCATGTTAATTTTTGTATAACTTTAAAATATTCGAAGGAGAAACACGGCAACGCTAATGAATCATGCTCAGCTTGACCAAAAATTTGTATCATTCATTATGTTTTCATATAAATATGAAAATAATTGACACAAAGAAATTGGAATCTTAGAAGCGAAAAAGCTATGAGCAAAATATGATACACAATCTCTCTAACATTTCGACTGATGCTCATGAATGAGTATAAAACATTAAAATTCAAAACACATTCATTTCAAGCCCAATTCAGAGAATTCTTAATAATAATCGGCGCTGTTATTATGTATTGTTTCATCAAAGAATAAAATCAGAAATCTTTTCGGTTTCAGGACAAGCATTGCAATTGTCCAACGCAAGGATTCTCCGATATTCAGATAATTCACTTCATCATAAGGACCACAGAATTTCCACTACTTTGAAATTCAGGATGAAATCAGGCTGTTATGTCCGTAAAAGCATAATCATTAAGAAAATACGTGAGAAAATTCGAATTTCCTTGATGTTATCGTTCACTTTCTGCTGATGATACAAATCAAATCTGAGGATTGTTATCAATGGCAATAATGACCATCGATCTCGCACTGTCAACTTCAACCGATCAAGGGTGGTTCTCTGTTTTAAACATCCATGTCATTGAAAAAGTCAAACAAACAGTGAGCGCTTTATTTTACAACCGTATTATTCGAAAAGGATAAAGTCCTGGGAAGTCACTGAGACATCACATTAGCTACAATTGAATAGAGCCAAATTTATATATTTTCACATAAACACATGATTTCCGTCACTCCAATGTATTATGTTTTCAAACAGCATAAAAGGCCCATTTTTTTCCTTCATCAACTAATTCAACATCACACTGTTCTCCAAGTTCTAATTTTCCATGAAAATCGATCAGTAATTCTTGTGTAACCATGTTCCATCAGTTATACTCGTCCATTCTCGATTCAATTCATTCACATTCGTGAAAGGAAAAATTAAAAAAATGATAGCGGAAATAAAAACTTTCCCAGCATCTACATTAGTATTTCGCGCTCTAAGAGAATTTTAATCAGTTAAAACGATAATTGGTCCAAAATTCTGAATTTTTTTTTGCCGGAAATAGCGGAATATCTCTTAGATATGAAAAGTATAAATATACAAAACTTCATCTCAAGTCAATTTCCTTTCATTTTTCATTCATACTTCTATATATTCATCTATATTTTCTATTCATACAACCTATAAATTATCCTTCTCACGATAATACTATTGCGTCAGAAATAAACAAAAGTAAAACTCTCTCATATAATTCAATTTTAAGTGCTGTGAAACTTGTTGAAATGAGCCAAACGTATTCCTTCTTGTTAACCATCAAAAGTGAGATAAGAATAAATAAATAATCATATAAATTATGATACATATGCTGTTGGAACTTTGAGTCGAAACGAAAAGGCGATAATGAACCCGATAATAATTCTTGTAGACCGCGTGTGCACACACCAGTGTATAATATAAATGGTGAGCACCTGAAATAAATGAAACGTGTTCACCACTCGCTTTTTTATTGTAATGTCTACTCATTCACCTTTCTTCAATTCATTCCTTTTCCGAATTTCTCTTTCAACTTCACTCTTCGGCCAAGGTAATAGACAGGGGGACAAGAATATATGTATGATGCTCTGTTAGAGTATTATGCTGTGCCCTTTCCATCCAAAATGAACACCTAAATAACATATGTTTAGTATTGATCGTTCATACGACATTCAGAAGCGATAGTCACTTCATAATTTTAGAGGTGATTCCTATAATTGTTACGGATTTTTACATATTTATGATGTCGGCACGACGATTATTTTGTTGACGAATTCTTCATCCTTTCATTATCACCAGTTGGAGGATTATTCAACACTTCTTGGCCCATTGGTTTGGATGTTATGAATTTTTTTTCTCGGTGATTTTAATTCTTTTTTTCTCACATCTATGAAGGGGTTTCGCTCATTATTTGTATACGTTCGATTATTTCTTACATTAATGAACATGGAGAAGGTTCTACAGTCATCTTATTTTCCATTCATACTTGTCTGCAACTTACTAAATCCTTATTGGCTATCTCATAATTTATATTTTGGACTTTTAAATGCTGAAATTGGACACGAATATTGAATTTGAAATTCGAATAATGAATCCAAATCAAATCAATGAAGACATGTATGTTACGAAATGATGATTCAATGATTTTCGCTGAAAGATTCGTAATATGAAAGGGTCTTATAAGAATGAAAATATTTCACTCGGCAATATTAGTCTCATCCTAATTTGATCTTATTATAATCGATTCCCATAATGACTGTGAAAAATTGTCGTTATAAAAAAAAATTTGTCTTATTCATCTTCGATATTTTTTCGAAGTAAACTACTGCAGGGTGAGAAATGATTGACTTCACTGAGATATGTCAAAGTTCCGAAAAGCAGATGTTCCTGCCTTTGAGAAGTCAACGATCGTTATCCAGAATCTCATCCGTAACTCCAATTGTTCGGTGGACATTCGGATAGTCAGTTTTTTCATATAAATAATTATTCATTAAAAAGAAGAAAAGAATAATAATGTAAAAATACAATGCATTCTATGAACTAGCGATGGAGGAATGAAAAAAAAGTAGTCATTTCAAAAAATAATCAAATAAATTTTCTTCCTATAGCATAAAAATAGAGTGGATATTATATCATTTGATTGTATAAAAATAGTAATTCTGTACAGGGCACATAAAGAAGAATGTGTGAGGATGAAAAAAAATTGAGTGATTTATGATGAATGACGACGTGCCGTGCATATTTAATAGGAAAAAAAATATATTTATATATATAGATGCGTATGTGAGATTGTGTGCATTCATACACTATGAACAGATGGGTACGTGCGAAAGTCGAACGCGCTCAACGCAATGCATGGCTGTATAATACACTGAGAGATTGCACAGACCGGATCATCATTTGCTGCGCCGGGTCTTTATCCAATCGTGAAACTTGAAAATCTTCTCTCGGTATCGACATGTAGATGTGTTACTTACACATAATGTGTGCATGACACGTCGCTTCGATAATTCCATCGCGCTCCACCTGTTAAGCTTCATCAATTATTATTTTGTTATTTCTTTTTACATATACCAAAATCACATTTCTTTTTATTTCCACTTCACTTTGAATTAAAATTTCATAACATTTTATTCATATATTCAATGAATATAAATAGCTCTATAAATAGTTAATTTTTATACATTATATATTAAATATACTGCAATTATAATAATAATCGCAACAGAGGAATAATGTAAGTATTTAATTATCGCCACACTGTAGGAAGAGTGATGTTGAAATAAATTTTGATGATAATTCCCAATTACCGCATCACCTCAAATTTGGTGGCTGAATTCCATTACACGTCCCGGAATATACAGAAAAGTGAACACTCCATAGTGAGATGTTACTGATTCTTTTTCTCTTCTTCAATATGTGCGTGATGTTATTCATCTGTTTGCTAATGTCCATTCTGATCAGAATAAAGTTTTTTCATATGGACGAGCAGCAATACGCAAGCTCTTCAATGCTTCAATGTAATAAGGATATGGACTGTTTGAGTATACTTTTTTGTTTATCAACATGAATAATGCATATAGGTAGAGTGATAAAATTCGCTTGGTTGGGCATGACCAAGTCCTAGCTCGGCTGCTATTCGATCATGTGGAATTGTAGCGAGCATTTCCTCCAGTTGAGGCTTTGGAACAAAAAAAAAACCTTCATTTTGTGCCAGTTATTTTGGTCTATATGTTTAGTGATCGCCAATGTCTCATAAGGATTTGTGATATGTTGTGACTTAATCAAATTGTTCTGCAAGAATGGCTCAATTCCTTTTCATATTATATTTCAAATTTCTTACAAGTTCCATTCCTTATAGTAAGTTTTGTAGAAACTATTACTGTTTTTCAAATACTGTTGAATTTTCAAACCAAACTATGATGTGTAAGATAAGAAACAAAACATTCTTACACTCTGAATTTCAATGTGATTTTATTTACACAACATCGTGTTTGAATCATTGGGGTTATTGTAGGGTTTTCAAATTGAAATAACAAATCTCAACATCATAACATTTCTCGCTGAAATAATGATACCCGGGAATCAATCACTATTTGCATACTTGAAATCAAAATGAATTTGTTATACCCAAATTCACAGCATTCAGGGACATTCTATGGTATCTACAGACATTCAATATTGATAATTTTTATTAATTAATTTTTTCATATTGGAAGCTCACCATTCCTGAAGAGAAATTATTGATCTCATTCCGATAGACCGACATATTTGCTATTAATATCCAAAAATCTATATCTGCATTGGATACCTACTAATCAATCATGCAACTTATTTCAAATTTATATGATATTCATAATATATTCATTGCACACCATCAGAGGTGAAATCAAATTTGAGTTACATCCGACTCGTTGAAGGACAGTATGCACAATTATTCAATCTCCCATGATATCATATGTTGTCCATTTTATTATCTGAATATTATATTGATTTATCTAAGAAAATGTCATACAGACAACACTAACATAATGTGTAAAAACATTGGAAATAAAACTCGATATTTAATAGATAATCAGACTCACATCATGATGTGAACACCACTGGTGTTTCATTAATTTCTGCATTTATTATAAATTATTCATATTTTATGTGAATAACATGTAAACTTTTGCATGATATAACGAGATAATTCGCATGTTCGGCATCATCATCACAAAAGTCCATACGAGACATGGTGAACTTGGACCCGATATGTTTTTATACCTTCAACAAAATTGCTATTTTCAATTGAAGGATATGATATCCATGAATATGCCTATTGTCGATATGAAGCTACTTCTTCTGCACTGTCATATGAGAAAACACAGTTTTTCAATAAATAAAGATCATGTATAATTCAAATGCACGTATTAAATACGAGAGAATTGATAACAATTAAATATTCCTGCGTTGATACACTTCATTATACAATAGTGATTATATGATGCTATTTTTACGGTCCATGTATGTGTGAGTTCATTTGAGACTCATGTGTTAATGCGTTTCATATATGTAGATATAATAATAACGTAATCGCATCGACCTAATAGCATATACAGCGCAGCGACTTGCTCAGCCATCGGACGTTTTCCGGTCTGAAATATATATACATAAGAAGGCAAAGGTTAATCGTGTGCTGCTTTGAAATTATGTGAGCAATAATGCGAAAAAAAAAAGAAATAAACTAAGACACCGTAAGTTTCAACACGACTCAACACCACGGAAAAAAGTAGATGAAAAAGAAATACATTTGATGATGAGAGAATTCAATGACTTTTTATTTGTGCATATTGAGCAATGCATATCTTCATTGACAATTGAAATTCTTTTGCATCACATCCTTGAAATTTCTTTATTTGTCACCCATACGCACGTATGCTTGTGTTTGTAAAATCGTATACGATAAATAATTCATCATTTTTATAGAAAAAAAAGAATGGAAAAAATTTTAATGAAAAATAGAATGGTAGATATTAATGAAGAAATGTATATTGCATAACGATATGAATGTTTATATATTCATTCGATAATATTCTTCAATTCATGCAACCATTCAATCATTCAGGAAATCATCATATATTACCGGTTGACAGAGTACTCGAAATAATGAGCTTAAAGTCTATATTCTAGGTTTCATGGTGATTTCCACGATATCGATGAGTGTTGTCATGAAAAATTTAAATCTGATGGTCATTCGTGCGGAAAAATTTCATCGAATTTTTGCCTATTTGGAAACAGAAATATATTAAAACATTGGGACATGCCGAAATACTTTTTTCTTTCACATAAAGGCATTATACATAGTTGGAACGAACGATCGACATGAATACACAAGTGAAGAGAAAATTTGATAAGAATATCGTTTGGATCACATAAATTGTATATTCCCCTTGTTCGTTGGGGTTTCACACAGCCCCTTAGCAAATTATCATTGACGCTGTCGTAAAAATAAATCAAGCCGTTCTCAATTCCAATTATGCGGTACAAATATATCAGGACGTTTCCCCCCATTTGTTTCCCATGATTCCAGATGTAACTATAAAAAGCGGTTATGTATCGTTATGATTAATTTCTTCAAAAATTGCCACATTAGCTATCAAATCAACCATATGCAATATATATAATATATAATTCACAAATTTCCTCAATCGTTCCTCTATCATCAATTCATCTCTTCGTACCACTCCCATATCAAATCGCCAAAATAAATATTCGAAAAAATATAAATTCCCGCTTCTCAAATAAGCCGACCTCTTCCAATGTCTTAATATTATTTCATAATTTTTCCCACCCCCGACGATGACCGGGTCGAACGCCTCCATATTCATTGAGAAAATGCAAATCATACGTACATACATTGTCTCTCTCGTTAAACATTCGAGTAATCATCATCGTTCCATTTAGACTAATCATATATTTCTATGTCTCTTCTTATTCAATATTTCAATTCCAATTTTTATCACTTAATTTATGGGTTTTTAGAGCAATAAAATAAAACACGGCTACATAATTGATGAATGATAACTTGATGGACTTATATCGAGAGGTTATCATATACGTTTGCAAAGTTCCAGGGGCATATTCAGCAAGCGAAAAAATCTTCTCCGGATCATTGCAAATCATCGCGTAAACAGATATATTATCCTATATCTTTTTATCCTCATTAAATATAGTTGGACATGAGTGCGTGTGTTTGTAACATCGCTCTGTATAACTGCCGATGATAACTAAACGATTCTATTGCGCAATCTCCGCATACATGAAATATTCACGTACAATATATGAATGCGAATTCTAGCCGTATTATAAGTTAAACATATACTTATGCAAGTGTAAATGAAAAATATGCTTGGATACTCAAGATAAATTATTGTAAGTATCATAAACATACATATGAGCACATGAATTATATCTATTAATATATACATATGATTATTCTTGACACATTGTAAATATTATATTTAAATGGAAAATATATACTTATATTTAAATATATAAAAATGAACGGAAAATTTGTGATAAGAAATGTGAGAGGGTTATAAGGATTTTTCCAATCACACCATGTGTACATTATATTCATACCTAATCATCAAAATTGAGTAATAGGATACTATATTTCTTTTTTTTCCTTTTTTCGTCTCACTCTTCGATAATGAAACACGACAGATGATAAAATAGCAGAGAGTTATGATGAATTCTCGACATGCAATGATGGAATGAAACAATTTTTTCTTCTTTCTTCCCTGGTATATTTGAAACGTGTTGCAAGAATGGTGGAAGAAGGTGGAAGGGAAAAATAGAGAAAAAAAAACACGAATAAATAAAAGAAAAAAGACATAATTATTATCATATGCGCACACATTATATGAAGCGCCGTTGGCACGACTGTGTGTCTCTTACTTTTAATATTCAAATACCCACATAGTGTTATGCATATTAATGTAATGTACATCCGTTAACGCTTTTTCAAGTGATGGACACTATGGATGAAGAGTCTTGGTGGATATAATATTGATGGAAAAATTCCAAATATACATTTTAACGATATTATTTCACAATACAAATGGGAATAATCAATTATATGTTTGCTTGATACATATATGTATATATTTATGTATAATACACTCATATAACTAACATATATCAACTGTGAAATTAAATGAAAATGAACGTGAAGGCGCGAGATCATAACGTCACGGTCAACTAATGACGCCTCAAATGCAATAAAAACATTTATGAATGTGTACATTATGAATTATTTTTCATTTCCTATTAAAAAAGTTGAGTTATAAATGTAAGAATAATATCGAATGAAATGTATGATAAATAATGAAAACTGTAGAGAGGATAAAAATAGATAATAAACATAAGTGTGACAGACATTTTTTTCTTTTTTTATCACGTGATATGGATTGCAATTTTCCGAGCAAAATTCCATGAAAAAAAAATAGCCATTAATCTCATGATGTACCATCGCACATGGCCAATTATGTGTTCTTTTGTTTAATCACAAACGAGAATTTGACCCAATCTCAAAATGATGAATTAGGCTGAATATCAGTCGAATTTTTTACATCAGCAAGTAATCTCGTCGTAGTGCTAATATCAGCAGTGAACCCTGCTCCATTGATAACCGCTAAAGCAGGACCTTCGGACAATGATAGTCAATTAACAATAATCAGATTGGCTTTATGGAGATTTTAGACATTGCACCAATATTGATGAATACGATAGAGGTAATGAAATACTTTGTGTTGGAGAATGATATTGATACGAATACGTGAGCCAACGTGGAGATTATGATTTGGGTCACATGTTGGTAAACTTAACTGTGCTAACGATCGACCCAATTGTCACGCCAGTTCATGTTTTGAAGTTTATGACTCAATGTGTTACAAAAAAAGTCAATATCATGAAATTCAATTCTCAGATTTCATAAGAACGCCTAATCAATGACAGAACTAGAATGGTATTTATTTGGAGTGAAAACAGAAATAATATCATTCTGTTTGTTTGTTCTTTTTTCTTGTCTCCTTGTTTAGTATGTTTTTTAACAACAATGGATAAAACGATGATCACATAAAAGTATAAATAGCAATGTATTTCAAAATCTATTCCCCACAGGATTTCGAAGTTTTACAACTTTTCAAAATAATGTACTCACCAACAATTGCACAACTCTAATCATTCGAATAATAATAATTCAAGTAGTGGTATGACAAATACACAAAATACTAAGGTGGTTTTCATTCGGATTGTGGTCGAACTCTTGGCCGGCTTCATTCTGGAAACTGATCAATCGTCCAATTTATATCTCGCGATGTGTGGTCGAAAGATGATAGCTGATTTTAACACTTTAAATCGTATCATTTGCAGAATTGAAAACTGGTATATTTTATAAGCTATTCGGCTGACTAGGATAAATTCGGCATTCATTTTTCCCAAATTCTTCAAGATTCAATAGAGCAATTCTCATTTTATGATTTATAGTTGAGTCCAAAAATAATTGGAAAAATGCAATGGAGATACAGCCGCTAACGCCGATGGTGTTGCTGTCAGATAACTTTGGAGAAATGGCTGTCATTTTGATTTACTATTGAGATTGTTGTATTGATCTGCAAGAAATACTCTGCCAATGATAACCAATATATATGTTATTTCCCCTTCTTCTGTTGCAATTTTATTTTTGACTCTCTGTCACCTAAAAAAACCTAATCACACACGCATTCGAGACGTGTCATTGGCCTTTTTACTTCTTCATGGCTTTGTCCATAACTTATTTCACACAATTCTGTAGGTCTGTTCCGAAAATTCTCTTCCAGTGCAAAGAACCGTATTGAGAATTATTTGTGCTCCTTGTATTCACTGTACATCACATCAGAAAATCGTCTTACTAAATATTTTTTAATTATAGATATTTCATCGTAATGATTTTCATGTGTGTCGTTGTGCTACACCAGAGAGAATAACTGTTGAATATGAATGAAAACCTTTATTCGAAATTGATAGTTTATATTAAAGTCTATATATAGCTCACTATATTTGATAAAAATTGGTTAACAACGATCAGCCAGTTATTATTTACTGATCAATACTTAGAAGAAAAAGTATTCATTTTTCTCTTCATTTTCTCCAACTTCCCAAACTCAAAATGTCAAATTAATTTTTTTATCGAAGCAAAGACATTATCATATGTATAAATTACTTATCTAACCCCGTTTTGTCCATCCACCAGATGCAATGAACCCATAGAATTAAACACGACACCACGCATGAAATTGTGGTCTGGAAGTTTTGAAATATATAAGATTATTCTTTCAAAGTGCTCTCTAACCTGGACGGATGATAATGAAATCTTCGCATTTAAACTTGTTCTATATCCTCATCTCTTTCTACTCCACATTCTTCATCGAAACATAATATCGAATAAAATATACAGGATAACACAAAGTTATAATGTTATTCATCGGTATTTCATTCGGTTTCTCTTGTCGAATATAGAGACAATTTCAATGAAATTATCATTACTAGCAGCGTATTGCAGTGTGTCAGTGAACATGAATAATATTACATAAATATATATTCGTAAATGGTCGCTGGAAGTAGTCAATTGGTGGTGCATCGACTTGAAAAAAGATGAATGCAGGTATATGGTGAGATATAGTACCATGATGATATTAGCACGGTGATGTTGTCGGACAACTTGCGGTTTGAGACCAGTCTCGCCATATTAGTCCGTGTCCCGCGCGAACGCATTCACGTGGCATATCTACATCTACATATATAGTCAGTATTATGTACATCGACCCTTGCTGAACGATGACGTCAACCCAGAGGGTCGTAATCCACTTAAATTATTGAGAGCAGATGAAAATTTTCCAGGTCTTTATTCAATTCAACTCTTTTATAATAACGGATAAATATATAAGTGAATCAGTGGAAGAATTGATAAAGGAATGTATGAACAAGTCAATAGATCTATCGATAGGGCAATAAATAGAAATAAATAGAATTTTTCCTTATCTTAAATTTCAAGATCAAATAATAATTTTCCTTAAACATTTTTAAATATTTTGAAGAAAATGAAGAAATTGGGAAAGCCAAAATGTGGAAAAATTCTAGAATACACTCAACGATTGTTATATGATCACCTGTGTGATATATGTGAAGCGTAGAATGTGAATCTATCATGGATGGACAATAATTATTTGTGTAAGAAATAATCTTAACTCATTATCGTGCGAAAAATACCATTGTTCCTTGGTGTTCGTTTTATTGATTATGTATTGAACACACTCGTAGATTCTGATTATGTTAGAGAATTTCACAAATCGGTATAATTGTCGACCGATTTGATTTAATCAATCGACTCGAAGAAAAAAAAAATGAATTGTTTTATTCATTAACTTAATAGATGAAGTGGCAGGCTCAGGCTATGCATAATATCGAGATATATAGCGCGATCATAAACAGCCATATGTTATAACTCTATATAGATGACTGGTTTCATTTACCCCAACGTATTTTCGATGATACATCATTCAAAATTAATAACATACTGTAAGATCCAGGAATCTGTGACATGTTGAAGCATTCATAATTCAGAAGAGGGTCGTAATATGTCAATAATATTATCGTCATCTACGATAAGCGTTCACATTCTTTCTGTTAACTCTCATTGGAATCTCTGTATTTATTTTACAAATTTTACCGTCCCCGGAATATAATGAATGTTATTTATCATACATTGTCAAACCAATATAAACAATTAAACTCCAATGGATTGTTCTTTTCCGCGAGCTCATCTTGATCAACACATATTGATCTGGACAATCAACTTTCAATTTTTTTTCGACTAGAGAAAAATACTTCAATTGAAGGGAAAAAATTTATCCAAGAGAATTGCAGGAATCAATATTTGAACGCTCATAAACCGCTTCGTCGAACGACACCGAGGGAACCGGTTCTTTGTGTCGCAGAGGTCAAATTTAAATACTAAATTTCAAAATTGAAGTTTCTGAACTTGTATGGATGCATTCGCGGCTATATCATTAACTCAAAATGAACAATTTAATTTGTTCATCGATATATCATGTAATCGAACAATCTAAACAATTGTAACGCTGTCAACCATTCATTCAACTCAGTGATATATATTCGCTTTGACAACTACTTCATTCGTTGAATGAAAACTATTTTCCATGTCTCGGACTTTGTTCCTTCGAAGAATTTTATGAATTTCAAAAAAGCGTTGTGATTAAATCTCTCACTTGGTATTGTTCAATGATGTGAGATATTGGACGCATAAATATCAATCAGCTAGATAGCATCGAATGAATGGAAATAATATAAGATAGTCCTATCAAGGTTGCAATATTGTGCTGCAAAGGTTTAATCACATCCCTATGAGAAATTTTCCACCATTTTATATCCACCATCTTATTGCACAGATGAGGTGAAATATTCTGCAGAAGGGATGCTGTGCGCAGTATCAAGAGACATCCAGTCGCAACACAACTCTGGCACCCACTTGATTCTCATTGGCAAATTCTCTCCCTTCATGAATATAACATACATGTAATCTCTGTGCACATATATTTGTTCAATACTGTGGGCGTTCTCCTAGATTCATCTCTACTTTCACACTTCGCAGAGCCTTGGATTTTTGAGAAGAGAATGCCATGGTGAAATACGTTGGTTTCCAACTATGTCCTATAACGCCTGCGCAAATTGCATACAAACTGTACATCTGACGTCATCTTTTGTTTAGACGTCTATCATGAGGCTGGCTTGAAGGAATTTTCAATAACTCTTCTCCATTTTGTATCCCTTTGATGTTATTTGAGCCAGAATATCCAAGCCAGAAACGTTTCTTCTTGAATTGTAAGAATACTCGAGATATTTTTTTAAAAACAATTCCGAGAGATCCCGGAGGCGAATTCATAGAACAAATTGCAACATCACATCTATGCCAAGTGATTCATATCGAATCTCAGTGATTCACATTCAGGAAATTTACATTCTTCTAAACAATTATCAACAATTTTTTCATACCAAATTATTTTTGTATACTCAAGTGTTAAGCGACCTCATTTATCAGACGATAGAGTTGTTACTAGGAATCGATATGTGAAAATTATTAACGAAACGAAACCACACGAAATTACTTCGCAATTGTGATAGAGATGCGCCATTATATTAGGTGATCGTTGCATTTTATATCTACTGAACATCCCAAATCACCTATTAGTGTACAGATGAAATCAAGAGTTCACACCAAAGTGAGTGATACCTATGTATACTATGGAAGAGTATTCATTCGAAAACCTGAGTGAAGCCAGAGTGGCTCACAAAACAATATTTGCTAGATAAGATAGTAAAACTTTCACAGAAATTCATACTCTCTGAAGTATGTCGATGAAATAACTGATCTGTGAGAGGATCGAAATGATATTCCCGATATTCCATAGTTGTTAACGGTAACAATTTTTCAAAATTTGGAAATTTCATTTTCTATTAACAATTCTCTCATGTGATTTTGAATACATTTCTTATATGGAAGATGTCTATGTAACCTTTTTTCAATATTATTTCCGCCCTATTTTTATAATTTTGGCTGAATCCCATCCAAAATGAAGAAGAAATATGAAAACAGGAACCTCATTTATTCATTGTCCAATACGGCATTAGAAATCATAGTGGCAATTTGTCTTGCATCAGGTCTATTTAATTAATTATTTAGCTATCAAGGTTGACGGTTGTGTCTACAAATGAAAGGAATATTTCTCATAACACGTAGAAGGAGAGTACGGGATTATGGAAGATATGGCTCACACTCCAAACGTACACGGAAAGAATATGTCGTCAATTTTACTACAAACGGGAATGAATCTACCACACTGACTAATAATATATGGGATAACCGGGATAACACCGCGTGTAGTACCGGTTATTATTACTAGTCAAGTGTTGTAACATAAACTGTAGTACCATTCACTACAGTATGTAGTGAAAATGACTCCACAATAAATGGCAGCTGTGGCTGTTATTACTTCACAACATAGTTGGATTTTTCTATTCTTGATTTATACATTGAATATGTATTTATTTAGTTTTCAGGTTGAGAATTGAAAAAAATTTAGAGTTCACAAAACTTGAATATTAATCCTAAATCGTTTGATTCAAGATCGTAAAAAAAATAAAATCAAAGTTAGGTTATATTAACTTTTTAGTATTAGTATTATTGTGTGTCTAGATGCGTGTAGAATTGTAGATGGTCTAGATAAGATATACCACACGGTGTGGTAAAAAAAGTTGAAGATGGCGCTAATGTTTTTTTTTTCTTTCACTGAATTTACTACACGTTGGAGTAGATCGTACAAATTGTGTAGTATCTATCGTATACATAAAAAATGGTGAAGAATTCAAATTTATGAAAAATCGCATGGTAACAAAAACAACGGAAGGTGTTTATCATACAGCATTGAGCAGTTATTCACTCTACACACTTACTTCATCACAGTAGTAAATATAAGACTACTACAGTAAAGCTAAATACCCCGCAATGTCATCTATGCTACTGTATTTGTTAATGCGATAACCACAAAGTGTGATTAAAATATTACTAAATAGTTTGGCGTTGTAAATTGTACACCAGCTTTTTTTCTCGTGCACATTCGCATGTGGAATCAATATTTCCGCGACAATATTCTTTGCACTTCCGCCCCTAGGTATTATATTTTCGCCTTACTTTATTTCTCATCTTCATATACAGTGGTGGTTGCCACAGTTGCATTTTACTAAATTAGAACTAGAACAGTTTGATTAATGATGATTGTGCAGCGCTTTGATGCCTCATATAAATATATGTCAATTCAATATATGCATAATAGCAATGAGTTTATGTTTGTATTAACCTGCTATATATAAATACATATTCAATAAATGTTTCTCAACTCGATTTAACATTATTATTATTTGCGTATGAATATTAATGTCAAAAGCTGATATAAATATTCAATAGATTCATTGAATGTTCTTCTATTTATAATGATCAAGGTGAAAAAAAACACATGTGTATGAGATCACAATCTCTGTGCAATAGTTGCATTCAATATCTCAGTTTTATAATGCATTGTGCATGTTAATAAATGAATGCAGTCAATCATCACATATACACACATATTGCTACAAATCGAAACTTTAGTTTTTCAAGGATAAGACAATGTATGCACATCGTTTTTTTATCCGTGCTAAACTCTTATGCTACACTCATATACTTTCTACTTAACATCATACGAATATATTTAGGTGCATAAAGAAAAAGACACAAAGGCTGATCAAAAAACAAAGAAGGAGAGTTAATTTTATTTGTAAACAACGTGATGAAAAGACGAGAATAAGATGTGTGTCCTCGGAGTTAGTTGCCAAATATATATTTTGCTGCATACTGCAAGAATACGAATATAATATAGTGACGACAGACAAGATGTTGAAAATTTTCGAGGCATTAAGACGTTTGCCTGTATACATGTGCATTCAATCCTCTACCAATTTTATGCTTTTGAAAAGTGCCTTTTCCATCTCATGTGAAATAACATAAAAAAAAAAAAAGAATTGATGAAGTGGCAGGAAATGAAAAGATATCAGGACTATGTGAAGCAGTTGAGCAAATATGAGGCAAAATTGGAGAGAAGAAATTGATTCTATGTCCCATTCTGAATAATTGCCGATATTGAGTGACTGTCATGATGAAAACTCAATAATTTGCAATATTTTTATGAATTCTGTACTTTTTCGTGAATCGCAGTACACATTATGGCTGTATTGGCATAATAGGATGCTTAAAAAGTTAATTCAGGTGTTTAATAAGTGAGAATTTTGTCACCTATATGAATTATTTCCCGAGTATCTTAAACAGACCGTTTGTAATGAAAGACTGGAAACAAGTGGAACACACTGTTACAATGTTATTTTGATTTGTGTGTGCAGAGAAACACCAGCGGTGTGTAGTTGATAACGTAGATCAATCAAAGGTCCTCATTTGGAATAGGGATATGGGGAAATGAGAACTTGCAGTGTACTCCCCGAAGAAGGTTGCTGGAGTAATCACCCAACATTAATCTACGTCATGAGTACGTCAAAGAGAGCGCAACAGGCAGCCAGAAAAAATGATACAAACCTAATAAAGGATAAGTGATATATAAAATGATAGTAATTGAGTTGAAACAGTGAAAATTGAGCTTCGTTATTATATTAGTCAGTATCTTATTGAGAGAAAAAAAGTTGTTCAAAAGATGGTCTGTTCTTTATTGTTTGTTGTGAATGAGTTGCTGTATACATCCAGAACGTTATGTTTCTCATATCATGAATTTATATTTTTGACACTGGGGTCTTATCTGCCCTAATATATTTTCCAGTATTTACATAGAAGCGTCAATCTAACAATGAGTGCCTCTCACTTATTCCATTTGACACTGTGTCAGAGCGCACTCATGATGCATAACTGCCAGAACTGAAGTCACACGAACTATAGTGAGCATTGAAAATTCTGCATTCTGGAATATTTCATCTTACAGTTCTAATCTACTTGTCAGGCCTTATCACTTGTACCTCCTGGAATACTTTTCACAACGTTCTGACTGTTCATCTAGGTAAGGGAACTCTAGTTCGAATGCTTTATCAAGATGCTTTCTTAGACTTTCCTTATTGAATCCTCATAATGATCGTCTGGGATTGATTATGCGAACATTCTTCCTAACTTCAGTAACATGGGTGCAATTTCATTTGATGACTCTGTCGATCGATGGTGTGATTGGGTGGTTATTCAGGCGAGAATTACCATCGTTGGTGAGTGCATTGTACTGCAGTGTACAGACTTAGTACTTCAGAGTTGAATACGACTTGAGACGATAGCTGCATTCGTCTCCCAACTGATTTCTACTAAGCTACCTACTTTTTAATAGGCTTCAATGTATGAATAGAGTGTTGGAGCGCTCATACGATGATTCTGGAAGAATCGGTTGATGAGGTCCGTAAATAAATTGAATCATGAAATGGTTAAAATCGGTATAATTCATGTTAGAACATGCAGACCATGATTTAAAATGATGTTTTGGACTTATCTGGCGCTCTATTTTTATTGAAAAACATATAATATGTTAAGAAGTCTGAAATATTCGTTTATACTTCGAGAAGAGACACGTCAAACCAAAAAATACAAAGTTATGCTTTCGATTGAGAAAAACAATAAGGGGAGTTCTGAAATAACTCCACAGGTTTTGTATATGAGTATTGAAAATTCATAAAGAATATTTGTGACTCTGTGAAATTGCTTTATGGAAGTGGAATGTTGGGGTATAAAATTTATTTATGGAATTAATGAAATGTATATATTTGTCTAAAGTAAAACCCATAGAAATGAGTTTCGGAAACAAAAAGAGAATCGGAAATACTGCGAATTGTATTCTATTGTTGAATAACGTAGTACAGATATCTCATGAAATACGCAAATAGACAACATAAGAGTCCAAGGCTGTGGATATTTCTATGTGCAGATATTTTTATATTATATGAATACGCATATGCACTTGAGATTGCCAAAGTTCGAGACTTTGTCAACAAAATTTTCAAATAGTTATTTCCTCCACACCTTAATGTTCGTCGTTGTCTCTGGATTATTTTCATCAATTTCAAAATACGGTGATACACGTCCGGTATTCATTTTCATTTGTGAATCCACAATTTCCTGTTTTGTGTCAATGTGAGTGTCAACCACTTAATTCACTGAAATTTCGGATGGCTCATTTTCAACTGAAATTGAGAATTAAATCCAAGATACTGTATGAAGAAAAAAGAACGAAAATAATGATAAGAAAGAATAATTGCACTCCTCCTCAATAGGAATAAGATAAGTCACAACTTTTTCAAGTCGTATATGAACAATGGAACGATGAGAAGAAATAATTTAGTCAATTATATTTGATACTTGAATTGATTTTCCCATTGACAGCCGTGTGAATATGCCCAATTCCATTCAAGTTTGAACAATATGCCAGGAAAGACAGTGTGCACAGAAAAAGTCGCATATCTGAAAAAATACATCGGTCTGATACATTTTTTGATAGGAGATATTATAATAAATAACTGATATATTACATAGCCATTTTTTGAATCATATATGAGCGAATGGCATATTCATAAAATAGAAACTTTGGGTTGCAAACCAGTCGTTTTAGTGTTTAACGTAATATTAAATATGCTCTTTATCTTGAAACCAATAAACGATTGATGAAATGGGCGATATTTCCATGATGTACTGACCTGAGGTGAGATCGATCAGTCCAATAATATGTAGTTGTTTAACCCTTTGTGTCACGCATTTTTTTTTTCAGTCCAATCGGCTTGAAATTTGTTTATGTGCATAAACAAAATCATCCATGATTTTAAATTATTGCACATCAATTCTCATTTATGAATAGATGACTGATGCGGAAACACCAAAAAAAGTTTCAAAATTCATCAAAAATTGCTCAAAAAATGGTTCCAACACAGGTGGCACTATAAGAGTGCCACACGGAGAGAAAAATCTGTTGAAAATTACCGTGCTGTCACTATAATCGTGATGCGAAAGACACGTAATTCAGTCTTTATAGATGTATTCTACAAAAATTATTGGTTTTTATGAAAAAAATTATTATCTTGCTTAGGAAAAAATGTGTTTCGCAGCACAAAATTTAAAATATGACGACGGATTTTTCTGATGCAGCACCGTAAAACTGTGGACCTTTTAATTTTTCATTCGTTGTTACAGAACATTTATTACACACGTCAGAAAAAATGTCTTTCGGAATCAAAAAATTTAATATATAATAAGGAATTTTTCATGAGCAGCACAGTAAAAATTAGAGCTTCCAAATTTTTCATTTGCGATCGCAGAAAAATTAAGAGCCTCGTTGGAAATAAATCCAAGACGGTAGAAAAATTTTTACCGTGCTCTCTTAGAAAATGCTGTACCGTAGGACAGTGCTGCCAGAACGCGTACGATTTTTACCCCTACTTCGTGACTCTCTGCCATAAGAGAGCATTGAAAAGCATTGAAAAGTTAGAATGATACCGCGTCAGCAGGACAAATTTTACCGTGCTAACACCGTCAAATTTTACCGTGCTAGCATGGTAAAAATTCACTCTTAGGATGATTTTTTTTCTCTAGTCAACGCAAACAATATTTATCTTATATGTCTAAGAATAATTTTGAAGCTTTTTCATAATTTTTCTGACGCTGGCAGTTCTCATCACGTTTAATAGAAAGCACGATAATT